>PVHX01008302.1:0-84476 GCA_004024805.1 Geosciurus inauris | reverse complement strand
CCCTGTAAACGAGACCCTAGAGAGAACTGCCTTGCCCTTTCCACAATGAGGACTTAAGGAGCAGGCTCCCGTGAATCACACAGTGGACTCGCCCAGACTCTGAACCTGCTGTGCCTTGATCTTGGGCTTTCTGTCCTGTATTGTGAGAAACGAATGCACTGTTTGTGGTATTTTATTGTAACATCCCCAAACAGACTAAGAGGCCAGAAGGCATTGACAACTTTTGTTCTTAACCCTTTTTCAGAGTCACTAGATACTTGCTCTGTGTGTAGTCAGGAATGTCTTCTCCCCCACCGTGAGCAGCTTATAGCTTTTCTTCAAAAGGAAAATTCAAAGAGGGTCTGGGAGCCAAGCAAGATTTCTTACCTGTGTGTCCCAGAATGGCGTTTCTCAGGTCTCATTTTACACCCCCAGTTTTTCTTGCAGTCACTCAGTGAGACATATTTGGAAAAGAACTGACAAGTGGATCTAGACTATCTCTGAGTCACAAAACTCTAGGGATACTGAACTGTGCTGGATCTCATTTGAACTTTAAATATTCCTTTGCATTTCAGCTGTTTTCATCCTACTGGCTTTTCTGGTAGCTCATCTTCCTCCTGTTTGTTCATCAAAGTGGGACAGTTCCTCTGCTCCATTTCTGCTCTGGGGCCCAGCATCCTTTAGAATTACGTGCATTTGGTTGCTTGATGATCTCAGGTTTCTAACAGGTTATAGATAATGTATGATTGGAGGGTTATGCAGCTTCTTCTAAGAAGCAGTCATCCCTATCTGTTTGCTTATTGGTCAAACAAGTCTTGCATTATTTTGGTGGTTGTTTTAGGAATTACAGTTACTGATCCTTCTACAGTCTCAGTAGAGATAACATATTTGAAACCACAGCATCTTTATACTGTTTAGAGTTCAAACGTATATATGAAAACCCCAAAGGACCATGCTTTATTGTTCTTATTTAAACATTCATATATAAGTACAGTAAAATAGCAAAAAATTTTTACATTTTTCAAGATCTTACCATTTCCAGTGCTTACTAATGCATCAAGATCCAAGCTTTTATCTGCTCTCTCAGGCTGAGCACTATCTGTTTGCATTTTTTGCAGTATCTGTTTAGTAGCATTACATGCTTTCACATTTCTTTATCTGAAAATGTGATTATTTACCTTTGATTTAGAAGGACTTTTTTGTACACCTTAGAAGTCCTGCAGGGGCCAAGGAGTCCCGTGTCTGCATTCTTTTAGAGTTGACTTTTGTTCACTGTCTTTCCCTTGAAAACAGGTCACATATTCTTTCTCCTTGTTATGTCAAATAATTTTGTATTTCAATCCTGGATATTGTGTATGCCATGCTTTTCTGGGCTCTGCTGTGTAGGTAGAAAAGTGGTGATGACTTTGCTTTAAAAGACGTGATTAGACTCACACTGGAAATGTTTTTGTGGCTGGTGCATGGTGGCTCCAATTCTAATCCACTCATTGCCCCAGGCTCCTGCATGATGATGTGGGAGTGAGACAGATCATTAGAGTTTATTAAAAGAATTTGGGTAAGTGAGATGGAGACAGCTTTTATCAGTAATCTTTAAGATTTAGTTGCATAAGACAATGGAAATTCTGTCTGTTATACACGGATCTCACAAGCCACTAAGCAAAACCCTTCCTAAATGTGGAAGTCCAAAGGGAAAGGATATCATGTTCATTTGGGTTATCTTTAGGAAGGGCATGCAATGTGTTTTTATAGTGTCTTATTTTAAAAAAATGGCAGGGATCCTACAATAAAGCCCTATGTACCTTTAACTTATATTAAATGTGTTTAATTATATTTAAAATTTTTGTCTTTCCTTAAATACTATATATAATTAAGACTAATTTTGTGCAAAATTCAGCATATGCTGCTGACATCATGACTCTCAGCCCTTAAGTACTTCAAGAAATATTTCCTAAGAACTAGGAAATCCCTTATTTAGATATAATGTAAATATAATATTTAGGAAATTTTATAGTCATAAAATATTACATTTTAATTTATAATCCATATTCAGATTTCATTAATCATTTATGTTATTTATGACTTTCTTCTACATCTCAATTCCAGTTTAGTTGAGGTCAACTATTAAAAATAATATTTTTCTAGAGAATAAAAAACTTCTGGGCAAATACTAAACTAGACTGAATCAAAGGAACCAGGTTAATGGTCTAATCATCACCATAGTTACGTCAGATAATTTGTTTTATGGAGTGCTCAGACATTGATCTAATGATTTATATTACTATCATAGCTTTACTTTTCTTCCTAGATAACCAAAATTAGACTTTCAAGTCTCTTGAATCTATTTCTTTAGATCCCCCAGTCTTCCGTCAAGGTTTGGCACCATGAGCTCTAGCTGCCCAAAAAGTTCAAATTAATGTTCTTTCTTTTGGGAACCCATCCATCAGTATATTTTTTAAACATTCTTAATTTTTTCTTTTTAGTATACATATGGATTCATTCTGACATAATTTAAAAAGACTAGAATATAATTTGCTCAAATTCAGTCCCTAGTATGTCTCTTTTCCCTCCCCATCTCCCTCTTCTGTTCCCTTTCCTCTGCTCTACTGATCTTCCTATTATTTACTTTTAGATATTTTTTTCCCGTGGATATTCGTGATGATGAGACTCATTGTGGTATGTTCATGTATGTACATAGGAAAGTTAGGTCATACTCATTCTGTTCTTCCCTTACCCTGTCTTTTCTCCCTCCCTCTCAGTCCCCTTCATCTAGCCTACCAGTTTTTCTTCTTTTATCCATCCATTAGTATCTTAGAGAATGTCAGTTATGAGAAGGAATCTCTAATATAATAAATTTATAAGGTAATACTTAAGATCTTTTCCTTCTTCCCAAATTTATAGTTTAAATATAACTAGTGTTAGTATTATTTTTCTATTCTGCCTAAGTATAGAATCTACATCCTGCTACAGTCTAAAAAACCATGATCACAAGAATATTATGGACCCAATAGTATTCTTTGCAACTATTTAGGAAAGTTGATCTAAACTATGCCCTCACTCAGCTAAATCAAATATATTTTCAAGAGGCAAATTCAGTTCCTCCAGAACCTCACTAGACACTGGAGCCTTCAGATGATCAATGAATAACTTTCTTAGAATAATTTTCAGAATAATTTCAGATGTTTCTAGTGTTACACATTATGCCACCATACATACTTCTCAGGTTACTGTGTACCACATTGCCAAACACAGTATGCCTTAGGTTAGCATTGCTTCAAATTAAGAGCAATAGGTAGGAGTTACAAAGTACAATACATGAAGGAAAAATGAGACCAGATAAAATGGTGTACCTGAAGCACGTAGTTATTTGCTGGAAACACAGATGAGAACCCAGATTCCCCGTTTCCAAGTCTGATTTGATCTCATAGTACTTTATATATCATAAAGTAAGCATTTGATGTCTCTAAGTCATCTGGCTACATTCAGTTCATTCTTTCGATTGTCATATTTTTTTAATCGTGACTTTTTCTGCCACTTGCTTTCAGCAGACTTTTCCCATAAGCCTAACTTGTTTTGAGATGATTACTGGAAACAGTTCCATTTAAAGAATTGTTCAGGAGTAGGAGCAAGAGTACAGAACATGCACCAATTAATTTTTACTTGTTCTTACATTTGTGGAGAACATCCTTCCAGTGAGTTCTTTGTAAGGTAGGCAAAAGGTAGCTTAAACTGTGACTAAGAAATTTATTTTAATAACCTAAAATTCAAACTCTAAAGTTCTTAAACATTCCACTCCTGACATCAGCATCCAAATTCAAAACTAAAATACTGGAATTAAGATAAATGAGATCACAGTTGGAATATTCAGTTACCCCCCCCAAAATTGTTAGAAGTTTATGAGATTTGAAATTAGACTGAATGTATAAACACATTTAAAGAAGGTGTCAAGGGAAATCCAGGCAACCTTCCTCATTAATTACCTATCAGCTTTTCGAGTCTCCAACCCTGCCTGCTCCAATCCACCTTCACATAGCTGTGAGAAATATCCTTCTAGTAAATAAATCTGGAAACTACTTTTTTTAATCCCTTGAGATATTGCCCAAACTGAACTTGAGCACTTGTGCTCAAGCAATCCTCCTGCTTCAGCCTCCAAAGCAGCAGGGACTATAGGTGCATTCCATGGTGCCCAGCTATTTTCCCCTTTTAATGACTCTCTTTGGTCTTAGCACTAAAGTCCGTAGCATCAAAACTGGACATTAACCGGGACTTTGTATGCATTCCTCAACCCAATCTTTTCCCCTGTCTCTGTTGTACTCTAGGTCTGGCATGCCAAACCACTAGTCCTGTATACAACCCTCTTTGTGTGGAAGCCTTTGCAATACCTACAGGTCATCTTACTGATGTGAGATCATCTTGTAAAGCTGAACTCAAGTGCCATCTCTGAGCAACCATTCCTGAATATCTGGGTAGATCTGACCTTCATCTTTTAACATCTGCAATGAGCTCTGCACTTTTTTCTGTTGTGGCAAATTTGACATTTAATTATACTTATGTTGAGGACCTAGAGATACAGGAGGGCAGACACCTGTTTTTATTAATAGTTGTCACTCCATTGCTAGGGGACTTAAACAAACACTCAATGGAAATTGGAGTAAATGATCTAAAAAGAACTTTCAGATTTTTAGCTTTATTTTCAATTTCTTATCCTTTTCTGATATGTCCCCTTCATTCACACATTTTTGTCATACATTGCATCTTAATCTGCCTTTCTGGTTTGTGTTTTTCCTTTTAATCTTTTCTTTATAAATTCTTGGTTAATTTAATAGGCAGCTCAAATAACTTTTCTTGGCTTATCTCTCTCCTGTTTCTTATACAGAACTGAGAGATCTGTTTCATTTATACCCCCATTTTTTCTCAACTATCTGTACCCTGATTATAACCTTTGGAGCACTAAAAGGGGACACAATTTCTACACACACCCTCATACAGCAGCAACATTTGACAAGCATAAGTTCGTACCTTGTTATATACTTATAACTTTGCTTTATTTTATTTGGAGTGTTTTGGAGATTGAGAACATGTTCTAATCTAGAATGGGAAGGAAGCAAGGATGTATGCTAATGGAATCATTAACATCTCTATCTTAGGGTTCTCAAGAACAGGATTCCAACTCGGAAGTGAGATTTAGGGAAAACCGTTATTTAGTCTGTGTAAAATCCAAACTCAAAATGGAGTCACTCTGCCTCAGGCCTGCATGTATCTGCTAACCTTCTTTTTGTGCTTCTGTGATTTAATGCTATGCTTGCTTCTTGTGGTTGAGGCCAAACCACAAGCTACCAGACCCCCTGGCCAGTTACCTAAAGTTCCAGGAACTGAGAGGGGGACATAAGCGGTGCCATCACAGTAGAACTATAAATAACTATAGGTTGAATATTTGCCAAATCCCGCTTTCCCAAGTCATGTAACTCGCCCACCCTATAATAACCTCTGAAACCCTCATTTCAGGGTCCCTCTCTGAAGGAAAGGAGAGCTGACCCCAATTGATTGGTCTGTGTACCTATTTATTTCCTCAATAAACTTTGCTGCTTCTGCAGAGTTGTCTGGGCTGCATTTCTTGGGGAGAGGTGCAGGTTGGATGCGACAGTATGTATTTCTGAATAGTCATTACGTAGACAATAAAAAAAACCTAAAATTTTATACAAATCTATACTAGTTGGAACAATGGAGTTATGCTCTTATGAATTCCAGACCACGCAGGTCCTCCAAATAAAAAGTTTTACCACTTGCATTATATAACTCACCCATATGTTCTTTACGTGAGAAATTTACTTGATGTTCACTTTGATTCCAACCCAGTGTGTTTTTGTTAATTTGATGACTGATTCATTACTTCAGTCTTTCAATAAGTTCATCAGATCGACACTAAGTTAAAAGAACTTATTTGTGATACTAACCTCTTACTGTAGCTCAGAATCTATGGCGTATGCTAGTTACAGGAAGATGAGTCAAGCAGGATCTCATTCCCAGAGGGAGACAGACAAAGGGACTGAGAATTAAAACAGCAAAGTAGAGAGCTGTTCAGCGTGCCATGGAAACACAGATGAGCAAAATTAACCCAGGGATAGTGGAGAAAGGACTGGAAGTAAGAGGTGATGCTTGAGCAGTCTTGATAGACAAGTGAAAAATTAAGCTGGTAAGGAAGCCAGAAGGACTCTCCTGGGGAAGACAGATTGTTTTTCAAGGGAATGGAAACAGGAGGGAACATGGTGTTCTTAGGAAATACAACGTAGTCCAATGAGGGAGGCGATTGCCAGGAAACAAAGTGGATATGGCAGACCAGGTCAAACAGGAATGGTATTCAATAAATTTGGCTTAAGTAATAAAAAATCAAAATAATCCAGACTGTAACTTAGGATCAACTGGTTATTAAATTTAAGGTAGAAAAGGGTCAGTGTTTGCTTGCAAGGTTCTGATACTGACAGCTGAAACGATTTAAGAGGAAAGAGGCTGGATTCAAGGTTGATTATATTAACTTGAAATAAAAAGTAGCCATGTGTTCTGAGACTTTCTCTAGACGGAACACCAAGTTTTTTAATGTATTTTCTTCCCCTCCTCTCCCTTCTGCTTGTGTGCTTGCTTTCACGCTCGGGTGCACTGTCTCTCTCTCTCTTTCTCTCTCTCTCTCTCTCTCGCTTTTCTTCTTACTTTCTTGCTTTGGCAGTAATCTCATTACAACCCTTCTCATTTCTTTCCTGACTCATTCGCCTTTTAGGTTATATCATTCTTTACTAGAACTAAAGTTGTCTGAAGGATTGGAGTCAAAACATGAGCTCCTTGCATTCTCAAGGAAGGAGAAAGAAATAAGTGCAAGGTTTTCAAGATGGGAGGCACTGTTTTCGTAGTGATTTCTAGGACTGCATTTTTAATTATCTAGTACTTTGTGTGTGTGTTTGTGTTTGGGGGGGATTGGGGTGGCTGGGAATGCAGTACACAGTGCTAAACAACAATTCTTGTATTCTTTTCATGGAACTTACAACATAGTGAGAGAAAGACACACAAATCACATTTACGTAAACATAGTTGATTCTCATTTGCAAGTCCATACTTGAGAATTTACCAATTTGTAATCTCATAATAAATAATACTCACTGCACTTTGGTAATCATTTTCAGGTATGAGCAGAGTGGCAAAATTTTTTAGTGGCCTGATGTGCACTTTCTAGGCTGACGTCAATCAAGGTTCCACAGAGGAAGCTTGTTTGAACTCTCATACTGTAAACAAGTGTTATAAGCAGGGTCTATTTAATGGAAGATTTTTTACATTTTTGTGGGGTTTTTATTTGGCAATTTTGTGTTTAGAATGACTTCTAAGTTTAGCACTAAAGAGTTGCCACTGCAATGGCAGAGGCTCCCAGGGGGATGTGGGTCCAGGTTCTTGGCATGCCAAGCAAAGGATGAGGGAAATGCAGAGATTGTCAGGCAAGGAAGAGATTTATTAAAAGCAAAAGAAAACACAAGGAGAGAAAAGGGGGCTGAGCTGAAAAGTATCTCAAGGCCTTGTCTATACAGCGGAGCTTGCTTTTATTGGGCTGTTCTAGTTTCTCCACTTATCCTCTAGGTGGATATGGGGTTGACTGATACCTTGACTGACAGTTGAATTTTACATGATTTCTTATGTACTGCCCATGCAAAAGTTTGTTTGTTTGTTTGTTTGTTTCTCAAAAAATGCATGGGGTGGGGGGCAAACTGCCTTGCTAATGGTATGTTGACTAGCAATGAATTAACTTCAGGTCAGTCCCTTGGGCTATTGTGTATGCCCAGGATTTGGGATTTTCCTTTCATGGCCTTGAATTTCCCTTGTGTTTGTCTATTTCCTTCCTTTAATAACTGCAAGATAGAGTATTCGATGGGGGCTCAGTTTCCTTGATGGAGCTGAGCGCCTTAAGTGGTGGTCCTTTCCCAATGCTCTACTTCCTACCTAACAGAAATGCTGTGTAATATTCCTAAGCCCGAGGAGGTCTATAAAGAAAACACAAGTGTTTGGTAAGCTTCATTTACGCTTGAGTTATAGTGCTGAATGGACCTGAGTTCAATCCTAATGAATCAATAATCATATTAAATAAGGCATAATTAAACGAAAACACACAGAAAACAAAGTTATGTACTGGTTGATTGATGAAAATGTTGTGATCAGAAACTTCCAGGAATCTAGACCAGAAACCTAACCCTGTGTTTCTCAGAGGAAAAACGATTCAGTATTCTCTAATTCATGGTTCACGGCAAGCACCAGGGATGCCGATAATTAACCAAATACAGAAATTAAATATAAGGTAAGCACTTTTCAGTAGAGGTAGCTTATACAAGTTTAAGTGTTTTGTATGGAGAAAGCAGATACAATGTTGAGATGGGTTATAAGGAAAGACATCCTGAAAATATGGTGTGATGTCAAAGGTTAAAAGTAGAGTAGGTTTAAATAAAAATAAAAGAGAGTTCAAACATGATATCATACTTGCAGAGCAGACCTCTCAGCCAAGGAACATGGTACCTTTGAGACCTGAAAGAAGCCCCACCTGACCACGACTTTGCATTGAGCATCATTATCACATGAGGTCCGAACTATGCAAAATCTTACAAATCCTAACAAAATATTAGGAAGCCACCAAAGGGGCAAGTGATGATAATAGTATGTTCAATTTTTTACTTTTAAAAAGAAACCTAGTAAAGAATAATGCAAAGATAACAGCTTCAAAAACAAATAGTGGCAGAATAGAGGAAGAGAGAACAAACCTATACTGAAGACCATGTGCAGCAATGGAAAGGCGTTTCCCTGAAATGACCTAGAATTTTAAGTTTCTGAAAAAGTACTCAATTTTTTTAGCCACCAAGTAAATGCAAATCAAAACCACAATGAAATATCATCTCACCCCAGTGAGAATACTTATTGTGAAAAAAAAAGCAACAACAACAACAAACAACTACTGGCAAAGATATGGAAAGGGAACTCTTGTACACCATTGAAGGGAAGGTAAATTAGTACAGTCATTATGGGGATGCCTCAAAAAACTAAAAATAGCACTATAATCCAGCAATTCCACTACTGGCAACATGTGGAAAGGAGATAATATCAGCACATAAAAGAGACACCTGCAACTCCAGTTTGTGACTTCACTGTCCATAACAGCTAAGATATGGAAGCAACCTAGATCCCCATCAAAGGAAAAATACACTAAACAAAAGGGATGTATACAACTGGCCATTATTCAGGCATAAAAATGAATGATAGCCTATCAATTCTAGAAAAATGGATGGAACTGGGGGACATTTTATTAAGCTAAATAAAGAAAGATAAAATACTGCATGTTCCGTCTCCTATGTGAATGCTACAGAGAAGTCTGCCTGAAGGTATCACAGTGATTTCTAGAGGCTGAGAAGGGCAAGAAGGAGGGTGATAGTAAGAGGTTGGATAAGAGGTACCCAAACACAGAGAGAAGTAATGTGTCTCAGTCTAGAGAACAGCAGGCAACTGCAGCTCACAATGATCTAGAATACATTTTATGGATAACTTGAAGAGAGGACCTCAAAACCTCCAAACACCACATAATGATAAGGAGATGGAAAAGTTAGTTACCCTCTTTGATTAGTACATATAATATACATGTGTTGAAATATCACAATGTACCCCATAAATAATTGCAATTATTATTTTAACCAAAAAAAATTAAATGTTTAAGGAGATTGTTTTAGTCAGTGTCTTTGTCACTGTGACCAAAAGATCTGATAAGAACAATTAGAAGAGGAAATGTTTATTTGGGACTCATGGTTTCAGAGGTCTCAGTCCATAGACAGTAGAATCTACTGCTCTGGGCCCAAGATGAAGCAGAAAATCATGGCAGAAGATGGAAAGCAGCTCAAGACATGACGATCAGGAAGGAGAGAAGAGAGAGAGAGAGACAAAATATATTCTCCAAAGTCACACCCCAATGACCCACCTCGTCCTACCAGTCTATAGTGACCACTTAGTTAATCCCTACCAGGGGACAAATGCACTCATTAGATTAAGACTCACATAACCCAATCATTTCACCTCTAAACTTTCTTGCATTTTCTCACACTTGAGCTTTTGGGGACACCCACTATCTAAACCATCACAGAGGTGGAAACATTAAATATCCTGATGTGATCATTATATACTACATATCTGTATCAAATGATCACACTATACCTCATAAATTTTGACCATTAAAATAAATTTTAAGGAAACTTTTAGGTGATATATTTCATTTGTTTGGACTGATTGTGTCCAAGAAGATAAGAAGGGTTAATAAGTTAATTTAAGAGTATGACTACAGGGAGCAAAGTGGCATGCTATTCTAACATGAGAGATAAGAATAAACAAAGGTCAGTTTTCATTTCTGAATAACCTCATTTGGTTGAAAAAATTCATTTTATATTCAGAAAGTAAGAGCTCATTTTTCTTTTTCCAAAAGAGAAATGAGACACAACCCACAGGAGAACACACAGTCATGGTCTCCTGGCATACAAAATTACTTTCCTTTCATGGACAGAATATAATTAAAGTTAAGGAGTTTAAATCTAAAAAGTTGAAAACTTTTTGTTTCCCTAATTTTGGAACTAGCAGAAATTGTTGGTTAAATCCTTGGTTAATCGTTGGTTAAGAAATCGTATCCACATTATTTCTTGTTTTTTAATTTTTTTTTCCAGAAGGACAAATACCTTCTCCCACATCTTATTATTTTCTCTCTGAAATTCTTGGTTACACATTACACATTTTAAATGAGTATCTGCATGATTCAGAAGAGGTAAATGTTGACTCAGAGGTTAATCATCCAAGAATTATTTTTATGGACTTACATAGTTAGAAAATTTCCTTAGAGATTGCCAAGGGCAAATCCATAATTTTAGAAAGGATCCAGTGAAGCCCAAAGACAGGAAGCAATTTTGATGATAAGAGTTAGTAGCATTCCTTGGACAGTCTAAGCACCTCCATGCTGCATAACTCCGGATACATTTTGATGTGCGATGCACCTTTACAGAGCTGCTTCTAAAACCAGAGCTTGTCTTCTGCAGTAGATGGTTTTCAGCAGCTACCCTCTTAAGTTAAAACATGTGACTGAGTCAACATTCTCACACAAACCCATAGGGTGGATGTGCTTTGCACCTTGTGTAATCAGTACTTGGAAGTGTGCACCCTGATGATTACAAAGGCACAGTTCTCTGAGAACAACTAAAGTTTTGAGTCACAAAAGGAGCAAGCAGAGAAAGCACAGGTGGCCATTAATTAACTATCTGCTGTGAAACGTTAGTGGCTTCTACATTTATGCTTTCAGTCACTTTTGTTTAAACTTCATCCTACAGCAGTGTTAGTGAGGAGAAAAAGAGGCCCAGCCTCTTGTCTTTGTGTGATGGGTGGTGATTTCCCAGAGTGCAGAAGGTGACATTTCTCCGAGATGAGGCAATTATTTGCATAACACTCTTTGCACTCTGTTCTCCTTTGAGATGAAGAGTTTCGAATATTGTACAATTAACTGTTATCAGCTTTGGTGTGTGATTCATTCCCTCTGAAAGAAGATATAACAAGGACGTGGAAAGTCTGTCTGAAGCAGTTTTCAGGTTTGAAGTGCAATGGGGGACTCAGCTATTGGTCCCTGAGCAGGAGCTGGCATTTAGACCTTGTCAAAAGCGTAAGTAGGTGATTCATGGGAAAAAAGCAGTATTTTAGAAAAAAAGATGAAAGGAGAAAGAAAAGCAGAATACTATTTTCCTCAAGGTTACAAATAATTCTGTGGGATTTGTTAATCTAGTTTTTTTTTTTTTTTTGAGATCTTGATTATCAACAATTAAAAAGTCCAAAATTTAGTTTGAGAGGAGAGACTAAGTGGAATTAAATGTTATACTGGACTGTTGAGTCCAAAAACACTCACTTCGGATTTACTGTGAGGTTTATAGTTTTTGTTTATCTTTTCTTTTTTGGGTACTGGGAAGTGAATTCAGGGGCACTCAACCACTGAGCCACATTTCCATCCCTATTTTGTATTTTATTTAGAGACAGGATCACCCTGAGTTGCTTAGTGCCATGCTTTTGCTGAGGGGGACAGGGGTTCTGGGGATTGAACCCATGGGCACTCTACCACTGAGCTACCCCTCAAACCTATTAATTTTTTATTTTGAGACAGGGTCTCTATAACTTGAACTTGAGATCCTCCTGCCTCATCCTGCCCAGTTGTTGGGATTATATATGTGTATCACCACAACTGGCACAAATATTTAAACTTTTAATAAACATATTGGATGTACATGTTTAAAATAGCAAATAGTGGGGAAAAAAAGGCTGTTAGTAATATTAACATCTGTAAATAACACAAACCACAAAACATAACTACTAGTGGTTTAAACCATGGGGATGATCATTAAAAGCCATGTATGAAATGAAATGTATGAAGTTTGTAGTTCAAACTTCTAGATCATTTAGTGTCAGAAATTCTTTTCATCGATAATATAATATGAAATTTCATACATCTGCCTCTTCATGTCACCAAGAAAGGTATTGAAATAGAAATGAGATATAAGAAGAGTTTAAGAAAGGGAAGAAAAATTTGCTTCAGGCGTCCCTCTAGCACCTCCAGACCAATAACCTTTCCTCCCCCTTATAAAATAATAAATACCCATCTGCAGTCTGATTCATCAGCAAATCATTTTGATCTTGTCCTTGTTGATCCTTAGGTGAAATGCCTTAAAAGGCACAAATTAACTTAGAAAGAAAGTTTACTTGGGCTGACAGAGTTGCAATTCAGGAGGCTCAGGCTCAGGTAAGAGAACACTCGCTCAGATCTCAGGTGTCGCTCAGATCTCAGCCAGATTTTACCCCATAAGTGAAGAGGGAGATAACCTCAGTTCTCAAGAGTTTAGATCAGTACAGGCAGGGTGGCAAGGTGACTTGCAAAAGAGGGAAAGATTTGAGAAATACACTTCATATCGTCCTCAAAAAGGGGGAGGTGGAAGGACAGGAGCAAGGAGGTTCTTGGGAAAGAAAGGCACTTAGGGGTGAGATAAACCTGTGGGCATTTGTAGGATTGAAAAATCTTCCACTCCAGTGAAAACTGTAGATTTTGGCACCAAAACTTCAGGATGTAGCAGCATTTGACCTAGTGAAGTTTCAATGTATACTAGGAAAAGATATGCAGCTTGCACAAAGTCGAAAATTTATCTTGAGGTAGATGAGACTGAAGCCTGGTTTCTTAAGTTCTCTCAGCCTAGTATTTGGGGGCACCTCAATCTGCCTTTATCTGTTTGATTTCAATTTTTCCACAATTTATTCTGCAAAAAGCAACAAAATAATCTTTTAGAAACAAATATGAGACTGGGTGTGATGGCACACCCCTGTAATTCCAGCTACTTGGAGGCTGAAGCAGGAGGATCACAAGTTAGAGGCCAGCCTTAGAAACTTAGCAAGACCCTACCTTAGATAAAATTTTTTTAAAAAGGCTGGGGGTATAACTCAGTGGTAGAGTGCTTGTCTAGCATGCATGAGGTCCTGAGTACAACATCCAATACCACATAAGTAAATATATTACTAAGAGTATGCCTGCGGCAACAAAAACAATGCTAGCCCAGACTATTCTGGCTGCCTATGTGACTTCTCACCAACTGCTTTCTCTCCGCTCCATTTTTTTTCCCCTAGCTACCGACTCCCCTACTTCAGCACACTAGACACACAGGACCTGTTGAGTCAGAGTCCTGCAGAGAAGCAGAACTGTTAGAATGCATATATAATTATAAAGGAGACTTATCATATTGGCTTACATGATCAGAGGCTGGATAGTCCCACAATGGCCCTCTGTAGTGTTGTGAGCAGGGAAAATCAGTAAATGCTCAGTCCAAGAAGCTGCAAGCTTCAGAACAAGAGGGACCAGTCATGCAGTCCCAGTCCAAGGCTGAAGGCCTGAAAACCCCCTGGGGATTCACTTATGTGAGTAGATGCTCAAAGGCTGAAAAATCTGGAGTCTGCTGTCCGTGGGTAATGGCAGCAGAAAAACAAAGACACATCCTTATGTAGGCTCCCTCCTCCGCTCTGCTTTATCCGAGCATTCAGCCATTAGATCCTGTTGCCTACATTGGGCGTGGGGATTTCTCCTGAGTTCCCTGACTCAGGCCTCTGAACACACCTCTCAGGCACCCCCAGAGTGTGTCTTACCACTTTTCTAGCATCTCTCAATCCAGTCAAGTTGCCAACCAAGATTAACCCTCACAGGGCCTCTGTTTCACCTAAATGTTCTTTCCCTTTAGTATTCTGATTGCTCTTCTCTCACTTTTGAAGGAGCCCAGGGATTGTCACCCCAAAGTATGGCACCTGTTATGCAGATCATTTTAGATTGAAGGTCCCTAGAGGTCAGCAGACACTAAAAGAGACTTCATCTAATATTTGCCTACCTGCCCTAAGACCATACTCAACCAAGGAACACAACTCTCTCTGGGGTCTCCTTCCTGAGGTGTCATGAACCTAACTGCTCATCTCACAGGAAGGAAGAGAATGTCACCAATCTTCCCAGACTTTGTCACAAATTTTCTTTCTTTCTTCCTCCCCCACCCAGGGCCTCGCACTTGCTAGGCAAACACTTAACCAGTCTCAAGCTTTTGCCTGTCTGCCCCCTACGCAGTTCCCCAAAAGAATCATTTGCTCACTATTTTCTGGTCTCTGGACTCCATCATTGCTCCTAATAATCATTTGCTAGCCCTCGGAGTGGCCCACCTTCCCTCTGCCCCCCTCCACTATGTAGAAGGGCCTTTAAATATCTAAACCTTCCTTATTAGGCTGTTGGATAATCACTCTCCTGTCATTTTTCCTTTGTACATGAATAAATTTGCCTGCCTTTTCCTCCTGTTAATCTGTCTGTTGTCAGTTTATTTCAAAGAGCCTACAGTTCCTTCGGTTCATTATTCAAACGCTGTTTTTCAGAGAGGCTCTGCCTGTCTGCCCTTTCTGCAATTGCCACATACCCAGACCAAACACTTCCTGTCACTCTTCTGGCTTCTATTTTTTATCTTACGTCATCTATAGAATTCTCTATATTTAAGGTTTTTTGTCACTTAGTGCAAAACATATATTTTTCTGAGAGTGGTATTTGTGTGTGTGTCTTCATTCAGTGTGATAGCTGAACTATGGCAGTCTGACCATTCCGGCCACTTTTATATGCCTTCAATGTTTGAATAAATGAAGGCATGTAGCCTAGGGAATGGAGCCCTGTTCCAGGGTATTAGGGTGTCAGAGCAATTAAGATTTGTTACTAGGAGACTATTTGGTGCTATACGTGGTTCATTTTCTTCTCTTTTTTTGATATGGGAATACATGTTGATGTTTTACATTTTTCTCACCATTGTTGACTATTCTGTGTACTTAGGGGGTGCTTAGACTTATCCTTGGATAGGAAAAATAGCCCAGGGTATTTAGCTATTTGATTTGCTGCCTCATGGGATAATAAATGTTGACCAGAAAGAAGAGGGAACTGGCTTTGCTGCCCTTCATATTTCTGTCACTTCACTCAACTTCTAACACTGTCTACTTAGAATATGAACGAATCTTAGTAGTGTGGATGCTTCCCCAAAGAAACTCAGGGCAATGGTTTCAACAACGATTTCCATAATGCAGTCAATGGCAGAGTTTGGAAGAGAAGTTGCCTGTGTTCCCGATGCCTTCTTTGAAGCTGTAAAAATGGTAGCAGCAATAATATACTCTAAGTGTTTACTAAGAGAGAGGCACTCGTCTGTTTAACATACATTTAATGTTTTCATTTAATGTTCACAATAATCCTATCAGGTAGCACTATACTGATTGCCAATTTCCTTATGAAAGTTTGAGGCACAGAGTTATCTAACTTACCCTATGTCTCATAGAAAGTGTCAGAACCCAGAATCAGCTGCAAGAACTCTGGCTCCAGACTGGATACTCAACCACGTCTAGGCTCTCATGTCTTTATTGTTTCTGATCAATAATGCTTTATGCATAGGCATGAAATTGTGAACCACTTCTATTGGTTTCAGCAATAGCTTTGTATAGTTTTAGGCTCATTGGGAATATATCTTAAATCTTAATAAATAGTATTTAGTCATTCATTTTTAAATTTATTAAAAGTGTATTACTATCACATTCCTTGGAAAAATGACATTTGGTCTCTTTCTGTTATACTGTTAACAAATATTAGATTCTGTTTGCAGAGTACTGTCTAAAAGTTTTCATGTATTTTCCACTGCTCTCTGATTTTTCCTTTTATATAATATCTTTTTAAAGGTCTGTGTTAATGTTATACTCAACTTTTCCTCTGTTCTCCATGCTCTGAGCCTTGAGCAGTTACCATGGGAAATATGTTTCCTTGAAGTTTTGGAAGAACTACGAACATAATCTTATACTGACTACTCACCCAGCCACTGGCCCGATAGCCTGGAAATGGGATGACCTCAGGATTCCTGGAGAAATGCCATTCTTTCTCATTCCTCCTTTCCTACCTATATGCAGATTTCTCTGTCTAGAATTCAACTTCTAGCCCTCTTTGCTTAATTCTGTCTTTGTGAAGCACTGGCTTTCTTGGCTTTTGTTCTCAGTTCTGTGAAGCAAGAGCCAATACACTTTCTCAATTGGACAGACACCATGTTTTTCCCAAAGTACAAACTCCATAAGTGCAGGCGAAGAAGAGGAGAAATTATGCTGGGTGAGGTGGTGTGTGGCTGTAATCCCAGAAGCTTGGGAGGCTGAAGCAGGAGGATCACAAGTTTAAAGCCAGTCTCAGCAAAAGTGAGATGCTAAGCAACTCAGTGAAACCTCATCTCTAAATAAAATATAAAAAAAGGACTGGGGATATTTTCCAGTGGTTAACTACCTCGAGTACAATCCTTGGTACAAAAAAAAAATAGAAGAGGAGAAATTATAGGAAATGGAATGAAAGAAAACCTCAACCATTTGAACTCTTAAATAATTCTTTGATAAATTACAATTTTATGATATATTCTGAGACATGTAATTTATCTATCACCAAATCAGTTACTTTTCAATTCATAAAAGGCCCAAACTGACTGACTTTATAATAAAGTATTATTTGAAATCCTAATTTGTATACACATTTTTGTGTGGTACATGAACTCTAGGTAGAACACAATCAAATATGACAGATTTGATATCTGAAGAATGAAACTTATATGACTTTTTTAGTATAAGAATAAAACAAATATAGAAACAAAACAACATGCAAAGTTTATTCAAGAAAAAAGTTTAAAATTCAATGATCCTATTAATTTAATGACAAAATCTGATAACATTTGTTTATAAGACGATATAATTGTATATGATCATTTTCTTGGGTAAATACTTAAATATGAAAGTTTGGGTTTTTATTAAAAATACAACAAAGAATATTCCAGGTGGTTGTACTACATTTAACTTCCCAAGAAACATCCTCACCACTCTATTGTTATTGAGTTATGTGAGTCTGTTCATTTGCTGTTTCCTGCTGAACACAGTGGCTTTGGTCTGGACCCAGGACGTTCTTCCTTCTCCTGATCTTGCATTTCTGACTGGATTTCTGCCTGCTTAGCCGTCCACCACTGTGTAAGTTAATCCTTCTAGTAAATCAACTGTACCTATTTAATCTATCATCATCATCATCATCATCATGATCATTGTGATCATCATCTACCTACCTGTTTATCTAGATACCCTCTGTCCCTCCCGCTAATTCTCCTTCTCTAGTTGAACTCGGTTTGTTTTGTCTTTTCTAAGGAATTGTTTTCTACCCCCACATTATGAAAGGACTTTACTGTAATTTTTCTAAGAAACTTTATAGTTTTAGCTCACACATTTAAGTATATATTCCATCTTGAATAATTTTTGTGTTTGTTGTAAAATAATGGGTGCTACAGTTTGGATGTGGTCTGTCCCCCAAAGGTTGACATGGTGGAGATTTATCCCCATACGGCGATGCGAGAAGTGGCACATTTACAAAGTGGAACTTAGTGGGAAGTTACTGCAGGTGCTGCCCTTGGAAGGGATTACTGTCCTTCTTATGAGGCCCTATTCAGTCCCTACGAGAAAGTTAGTATAAAAGGGAAAGCTAGATCCCTCTCCATTCTTTGGCTCCATTCCTGTCTTACCATGTGATCTCTCCCTCTTGCACAAGTTCCCACCA
The DNA here is from genome assembly GCA_004024805.1 of Geosciurus inauris. Classification (NCBI taxonomy): domain Eukaryota; kingdom Metazoa; phylum Chordata; class Mammalia; order Rodentia; family Sciuridae; genus Geosciurus; species Geosciurus inauris. The sequence continues at coordinate 66,310 of PVHX01008302.1, read as the reverse complement.
TGATGCCATCTGCCATGATGTGATATAGTCAGGCAGCCCTTGCGTGACCCCACTCTTTGAACTTCCAGTCTTTAAACTGTGAGTTAAATCAACCCCTTTTTCTTATAAAATATCCAGTTCTAGGCATTTTACTATTGTAACAAAAAAGAGACTAACACAATAGATGAGGCTTATTTTTACCACTTGGAGATTCACTTTGTCCAATAACATTTATTGAAAACTCTTTTCTATTGCTGTTATTAGCATGCCATCATCAAACAGACTAATACAATGGGTGAGGCTTATTTTTACCATTTGGAGAGTCACTTTGTCCAATATTATTTATAAAAAAATGTCTTTTCTATTTTTGTTGAATTACCATGTCATCATCAAAAATTAACTTATCAAATGCATGTAAGTCTATATCTAGAGACACTACTCTGTTTTCTTAATTTTTCAAACTGTATTTCAACTGATGTAATTGTGTATCTTCAAATTGTCCTTCAATTTTTCTTCTTTTATTTTTCAAGTTATTGGTCATTTTAGGTGCTAAGCATATGCACATCAAATTCTACAAATGCATAAAAAGATTTAAGTCATTTCAATATGCATTTATAAAAATAATGTAATGTTCTTATAAATAATTTTATATCTTTATCACAAAATATTCTATTGTTTTTTAATCTTTGATTATTACAATAAGTTGTATCAATTTAAATGACTTTGTATACCTTCTACTAAGCCTCAAAAACTCATTCCCTGAAAACTCATTTATATATATATATATTTTATTATAAAATTCTTAAGTTAGGAATGAATTTTTTTAAATTGTCAATCATCTTTAGCACCAACTTTCTTCATGTACTTTTCCATTTGATCTTTTGAAACCACTTTTTTTTTCTGCAGCTTTTAGTTTAAATTAAATTGACTAAATTTTCCTGCTGTGTCTCTATCTTAATTTCTTTGACATTTAATTTATACTGCCACTTGGATGTCTTCAAGGATCCCCCTGAAAGGAATATATTGGCGAAATGTCCAATATAACATCTCTGAATTTTGCTTGAACTCATTCTGTTTTACTAGAAAGGCAATAGACTATACAACTAAATACAATGTAGAAACTAATAATTTTGAATGTGTATCATTGGATTTTTATCTTAAATTATCAGTTAAATTGTTGCATTAATGTAAGGTCCATGTAATCTAGAATTCTTATTTGTTCTGTCTACTGTGTATCATATCCTTTGTTCAGTGTCTGGCTCATTAAAGGATGAATATTTGTGGACTGGATGTGGTAGTGAAAGCCTATAATCCCAACATCTTGGAGGTTGAGGCAAGAGGATCACAAGTTCAAAGCCAGCCTCATCAATTTAGTAAGGCCTTAAGCAAGTTAGCAAGACCCTGTTTCAAAATAAAAAAGGGATTGAGATGTGGCTCAGTGCCCCTGAGTTCAATTCCTGGTACCAAAGAAATAAAAATTAAAAAATAAAAATAAAGATAAAAAATAAAGAATTGATATTTGTGGAATAAGTAAATGAATTGTACCTAAATACATTTTTAATATTTTATTAATTTCATTTGTAGTTCTTTCACCAAAAGGAAATTACTTAAATTTTTATGTGACCTTTTTCTGCTTCATAGAATGCAGAAACTATTTGATTTGCATTCAATCCATTTACTTTTCCTCCTGGACTCAGAACTAGATTGCCTTTCTCAACCTCTCTTGAACTTAAATGTGGTCATGTGACTCATCTCTGGACAATAAAATGCAAATAAAATTAATAAAATCACTTCCATCCCTAATCATAAAGTCTTCTGATGACTCTGTTCCCTGAATGCTAGCTGTATATAAATGCCCAGAGTGACCACAGCAATCATACATTGATTACAAAGACAAATTAGTAGTCTGTGCCTTGAGTGGCTTCGTGGTACCAATAATCCCCACTACCTCAATCACCTCTGGTTAGGCTTTATGTGAATGAAAATAGGTATCTATTGTGGTATACTATTGAGATTCGGTGGTATGATTTATAATAGCAATAAGAATTATCCTAGTATAAAAGTGTTGTCTTGAAGTGCTGCCATGATAAAAATCTAAATGACATTTACTTAGTAAATTGGTAGGTAGCAGATAGTAATAAAATTGAAGTAGATGAATTGCTGGTGGGAATGCAAAATAATACAGCTGGTCTGCAAAATAGTTTGGTGGTTTCTTCTGAAACTAAACATACTTTCACCATGTGAACCAGAAATCATGCTCCTTAGCATTTATTTACCCACACAAAACATATCCATACAAAATCCTACACATGGATGTTTATGTCAATAATGTTCACAATTGCCAAATCTTAGAAGCAATCAAAATTCCTTCACTAGGTGAATGGATGGATAAATTGTGTTTCATCCCGATAATGAGACTGTACCATCAAGCAACGTAAAACACATAGGAAGCTCAAATACTTTTTATTAAGTGAAAGAAGCTGATATAAAAATGTTACATACTGTATGCTTCCAATGATCTGACACTCTGGAAAAGTCATAATTATAGAGATAGTAAAAAAAAAATCAATGGCTATTGGTGGTTGGAAGGAAGAAGGGATGAATAGACAGAACCCAGAGGGCTTTTAGTGATACCACACTGAAAGATACTAAAATAGTGGACACATGTCACTACACTCATGCAACATTTACAGAAGTAAAACACCAGAACTAAACCTAATGTAACTGATGGACTCTGGGTGATAGTGAGCCCTTGAAGCAGATTCATCAGTCTTAACACATGTCCTGCTCTGGTGCGGGATATTGGTAGTGAGTGCAGTGGGTATAGGGGTGATATCTGCACTTCCTGCTAAGTTTTACTGTGAACCTAAAACTGCACTAAAATCCAAAGTCTATTTAAAAAGCCAGAATTCTAGAAAGTCATACTACGTAGTGACAAGAGAAGTTAGAAAATCGTTGGCTTTGCAAACCTGGGACTCCAAACAATACTGTCTTAATTTTTAAGAGCTGTCACAACAAAGCCACAAGCTGCATGGCTTCAATCCCAGAAGCGTATTGTCTCACACTTCTGGGGGCTGAAAATCTGAGACTAAGTGTCATATCCAGAGCTGGGTCCTTCTGGAGGCTCTGAGGAAGAATCTGTCCCATTTCTCTCCCCTCACTTCTAATGGTTTGATGGCAATTTTTGGCATTCCTTAGCCTTGGAATCACCACCGAGCCTCTGCCTTTATTTTTACATGGCCTCTCCCTGTGGTTAACTGTGTCTAAATTCCCTTTTCCTATAAGAACAGCCATCATGGTCCATCAGGTTGCCACCCTGTTCCAGTAAGCTTTGTGTGGTAGCTATCAACAAAGACGCTATTTTCCAAAAAAGTCACATCCTGAGGTGCCAGGAGTTATGAAGCATAGGAATTAGGGGAAAACAAAATTCAACCTTTAATATCTACCAGACCTAGATTTGTAGAGGAGCATGTTAAAATTAAATATTAGTAAGTATTTTGGTTGATATTAGCTGAGTGTAACAAGGATTAAAAAAGAATGAGTATAGATAACAACTGTTGCAGTACAGTAATTCCAAGAAAAACAAAAACAAAAACAAAAAAGATTAGAAATAGGCTTGAAATGACTTTAAATGATAAAGATCTTCCCACCCAAGCTTGAAGTTCCTGAGACAGCTGTTATGAGGTTGAAGAAAACGGAAAAGTAGAAGGTGATAAAAAAAACCCAATTTGGGCTTGATAATCATTTCTAGGAAGAAGGGAGCACCTTTAAATGTGATTATTGGCAAATGAAAGTTATTTAAAATATACACATATACAAGAAATTGAAGAAATGAGATAATTCTAAAAAGCTTTAACCATTCAAATTCTGAAACAACTTTCATACTGTCAAAGGAGCACTGGTGGGATGAAGGCTATCAATACTGTAAAGCCCATAAGCAGGGAAAGACACCAACTTCAGATGGATCCATGGAGGAGAACCAATAAAAAGAACTTCAGAGAGGGATGGGTGTGGGCTCTCATTCTTTTTAGAGAGGAGGAATAGTCATTGAATAAACTTTGCCTGAGTCTGGGGTAGGGGACCTTCACACGTCTTGACCTACATTTCCCAATTTCTATGTCCAGAGACTACTGTGTGTAGCCAATGCTTGCCTTTGATTGTCGAGTCTCTATTGCTGCCTCTGTTCTTGCTCCAACATTGTTCATTACATATATTAGAGGACAGTGGTGGGCAATTTCCTTGGTTTTATAATCTAGATCACCATAACATATTAGGAGATAAAAGAAGGGCAGTGCATTGTATGAAAAAAATCCCAGTCCTGTACTCCCCATGAGACAAAGCCTAACTCTTCTTTTTGGGAAGTAGGGAGCTGAGTTTTGTCAGAAGAGGAACAAAGTAAATATGGGCACCAGAAGGAATGCCCATGGCAGGTTTTTTTTGTTTTTTGTTTTTTTTTTTTTTTTGGTACTGGAGATTGAACTCAGGGGCACTCGACCACTGAGCCACATCCCAGCCCTATTTTGTGTTTTATGTAGAGACAGGGTCTTACTGAGTTGCTTAGCGCCTCGCTGTTGCTGAGGCTGGCTTTGAACTCGCGATTCTCCTGTCTCAGCCTCCCTAAGTGCTGGGATTACAGGCTTGCGCCACCGCGCCCGGCTCCATGGCAGGTTTTGATTTGTTGCTCACCTAATTCTTCAGTCCTGGGCACAGAGCTAGAAATTATTTTCCAGCCTCATATGCAGTTAGATATAATGACTACATGATATCCTGGCCACTACCATGTCCAGACAACAAAAATCATTTGTAGTATTTCCTCTCTCTTTTTCCATCTGGACTTTGGTTTTCAGTGCTACACCTTGAAAAGCCACACATTAAATATCGTTCATGCATCCATCCAGCTAACTAGTTTAACTGCTTGAGCTGACACCCACCCTTCTGTCAGTTTGGCTTACATGAATAAGAAATTAAATTTTATTTGTCACTGAATATTGAGGATGGTCTGTTACATAGTTTGTACTATTGTAATGAACTATTAACTAAATATACTATCTTTGTATATTAACTAAATATACTATCTTTGTTAAATTTTGCCATAGGTTGGGTTATCTGAGAAACAGACTTCCAAGAAAAAGAACTTGAGAGAAAATCACATATGTGCGAGGTTATTGCAGGATGACGAAGTAGAAAGGATGTGAGATCATGAAGGAAAAAATACAAGTCAGTGCTGTTCATTGGTCAGGTTACTGTTCTAGTCGCCTAGGACTCTGTCCCTCTGGTGAATTCTGGACCAGTGCATGGAATATATCTGAGATGTTTCACACAAAAACCTGCCTCTTTGGATAGGGCTTCTCCTAGAGATACCAACATATGGTTCTTTCAGCCTGTGAATGCCTGCCTCAAGCATACTATATGGGATGTTGGTACAAAAGCTGTATGTTGAAGCTCTAATTCCTATTGTGATTATGTTGGGAGACAGGGCCTTTATATCAGTAAAATTAAATAAATTCTACAGGTAAGCCCCTTTCTAATGTGGTTAGTGTCCTTATAAGAAGAGGAAGAGACTTCAGGGCTGCACAAGCACAGTGAGAAGGCCACACGAGGAGAAAGGGGCTTGGAAGAAACCAGTCCTGCAGACACCTTGAACTTGAACTTCTATTCTCAAGGACTGAGAGAAAGTAAATCTCTGGTGTTAGGTCACCTAGCCTCTAAGTCTCTTAGCCTTATCAGACTAAGACACATACTCTTCTGAGCAGAAGAAAATAGGCTGAGAAATGATGGTCATTGCAATGGGCAGCATGACCCCCACTGAGAAATGCATGTCCTTTTGGAGTAGAAAGCATGAGCATGTGAGGGGTGGGAGAGGTGGTGACAGGGCCAGTTAGAGCACCCCTGCAGCACTATAATGACCTGTGACCCCTGTTTAGTTTCTCCTGAAGTTGACTTTTCAAGGTGGTGGCCTCTTACAATCCCCAATAAAAGTGTAGTAGAAGGAGCAGTGTTCTCCTCATCTGCATCTGGTCCTGAGCTGTAGCTGATTTTCATAATCTTGCTCCTTTGCCTCCATTCTAGATTCTCCCCAACCTCATCCAGTGGCCCTACCAGTCTGACTTGCTTGCATATGGATAAACCTACCTGCACCCATGGTGGGTCTGTATTACTACTTTCCACACCCTTGTCATTTTATGGCAGCTTCCATTGCTCATTCCGGCTGTCACCAGGCCAAAAATTAGCAAGAGGCATCCAACAAATAACCAGAGTTCCAGACAAGCTCCCCTTCCTTCATTGTATAATTGTGCTTCTCTCCTCACAAAACTAAATTTACATCATCTCTGATTACTGTATTAGCTCCTTTCTTTTTCTGCTGATCTATCAGGACAGGAAGTCCAAACTGACCTGATAACCACATAGTTATAAACATCCACTTATACCCCAGGACCAAGGCAACTGCTTCAGCATGCTTAAAGATGCTGGGACAGGAAGCAATTTCCTAAATGGGACATTGGAAGTTATAACCACAAGGCCATTCCTTCTTCTCTTCTTTGTTTATTTTCTGGTGTTGCAGAGATAGCTAGTTGTCTTCCTGTACTGGCTATCATGGATTGTGGCTCACAGTTCTACTTTTTAATGTGGTCTGGCTACTGTCAATCTTGCCTATGTCCTCCAGTTGGTGGATGCACCATGTGGTGACTAGTCATTTAAATTATGAAAACTGCATCTTTGAGACTATAGCACATAAGTGCAAATGCTTTCTGGTGCATGTGGTACATGAATGGAGCCCACAACCATCTGTCTATGGGTGTACTCCTTTTACCATAAAGTAGGTGCTTTTGGCAGAGGCACAACTTGGTTGGATTTCATATTCATTAGTCAGACATTCTGTGATTTCTTGTATGGGGTACTGCTCACAAAACTGCAGGCTTGGAAGCTATTCCATCTGTGAAATATCTATTCGTGTCAGTAAGGAAAATTGTTGCTCTATGTATTAAAATTATACCTATCATTAAAAAAGTAAATGCTTAACATGCGAGTGAGATAGACTGTGTATTTTGAATGTTTTCTTCTTTCACCCACAAACACTTCTTTAATTAAAATCAATCGACAGAACATTAATATGAACAGGACAATACAAACTCAGATTAATGAAAACAATAAAACATCTTGCCAGTTAATTACTTAATGTATGGAATAATCATAACTATATTATTAGAATTTTAAGCCTCTGAACTTTCAAAATAAACTGTGTATGACTTTTTCTTTAAGAATTTTTAAAGCACATCACAGAAAGAAAGCTATGAATATGTAATTATTAGCCACAAAGCACACACTGGCCAGAGGGGGTCTGAAGGAAAATGTCAGTGCTTTTACATTTCAGATGATGTTTTAAGCTACGGCCTGACTTTCTGAAGAATAGTGCACAACTTTTTACTTATTTACATATTAATTTTTAAATTTGTTTGAAGAAAATTTTAATATATCAAAAACATTTTTTCCTGAACATAATGGGGGATTATTCCTTTATGAAGTGTAGTTTGGAAAATATTCACTTAGTGTAGAGCTTTTGACTAGTATTAAAAAAATGTAGACTCATCTGTAGGCAGAGCTCAGTGGTAGAGCACTTTCCTAGCATGTACCAGGCCCTGAAGTCAATTGCCAGTACAGGGGGAAAAAAAACCAAAACTTCTTTGTTCTTTGTTTATCTTTTTAATATATGAGAATCAAAAATAGTTTCCTTAACATAAGATGGTTATAATAATAGCATCAAATCAATTTACTTTATTCAATTTTTTGAAATGATAAAAGAAAGAAGAAAATTGAATAAAATGTAAATACTCCCCACAAATTGTTACTTTTAACAATTGATGCTTTTAACATGAATACTGTGTTATTTTTCTTGTGGAAAATCTCTCCTGGTACGCTGGTGTTTTTTAAAACATTTATTCAGTTATGTGGAAACATATATTTAAGTTGATTGTATACAGAATTGCTTAGAGTTTCCGCTCTCTTATTTTTTGCAACCTAAAAAATACACTTTTGTTTACAAAAACAGTGGAACTTCTGATTCCTTCGTAAAGTTATAATTTGTATAAAATAAAACACACATGTTTAAAGTATAGTTTAACTTGTCACCCATGCCAACACCTGGCTGAAGATAAACTCATATCTCTTTACATTTTTCACTCACTTACCCATGTGACACCCTCCTACCCAGGAAATAACTACTGATATTCTGAAATAAGTATAATTCAATGCTATCTGATAAGAATTCCTATGGGAAATTTTATAGAACTCAAACTGCTTTTTAAATTTACATAGAATGCTAAAAATGCATTACTATATATTATTGTAGATCTAACATGATTAAGAATAGGTGACTTGGGCTCATGGACAGAAAAATAGATGAATGAACCAGATGAGGGTCTTGAAATAGAAGCATGAATCTATGGAAATATGATGTAGGACAGAGCTACTATTGCATACCAGGGGTTAAGACTGGACCAAAGGAAAGATATTTCTGAAACATAGAAAAATAAATGTCTTTACCTGATGCCATGAAGAAAAATCAGCTCCATGTGAATGAAAGTTTTCAACATGCAAAGCAAACCTTAAAATTTTTGATGCTAATTTGGTGTGGTTAGCTGTCTGATTTTGGAAGATGGGGCAAGCTTTTAAGCTTTATATTTTAATGCCCCAGTCATAAAGGCAATGATTAATGCTTTTTCCTGAAGGAAAATATTAATAAAAATTTCCATTCATCAAAAGACAGCACAAGATATGAAAAAAAAGGAGTGGGAGAAAGTACTTACAGCAAAGTTTCTGAATATGAAAAGAATCATCCTACTCTTGAATTAGAAAAATTTATTCTTATGAATAGGTAATTTCCAGAAAGTGGAAATGCAGTGGAGATCAAATGTATTTGACAAAAGTCTGACAACTCTAAAGCTCTTAGGAATCTGGACAGGTTCTGTGCACTGGAGTGGAATTATAAACAGAGTAGTTCTGGAAAGCAATCTGTCATTATTTCGTGACATTAATTGCATGTGTACAATATGATGCAGTTATCATACTCAGCCACATATAACTAAGAAACCAGAAGACACACGTGGATATATCCACCAGGCATTGTTTTCTTAAACATCTGCTGTGTCAGTTATCTAAGGCCCCTACAGCAAGGTGATCACAATGCATAGCTTCAATAAGAGAAATCTATTGTCTCACATTTCCAGAAGATAAAGCTCCCATCAACGTATCAATGGAGTTGGTTCCTCCTGAAGGCTATGAATGAGGATCTTTCCATGCATGTCTTCTAGTTTCTGGTTTTGGGTGCTTGGCCAGCAATCTTTGACGTCCGGCTTTCAGATGCATCACCCTGATCTCTGACTCTACCTTCATTTGGTGTTCTGATGTCCTCTTTGCCTTTGTGTTCAAATGTCCTCTTTCTTAACCTCATCTTAATTTAACTAAATCTGCCATGGTTTTATATCCTAATAGGGTCACATTCAGTGATACTAGGAGCTGGAATTTAAACATACTCTCTTTTAGGATATACAGAAAATGGAAACATGAATACTACTAGTAGAGATATAAGTGGCTAAAACAAAGGGGTACTAATGTGTACTGAGTAATATTATTAACTTAACTCTGCTTCCCAATTCCAAAAGAAAAAAATAAATAAATTCAAATATAATGACTTTTATGTAGACATTTCTGTTTCTATCGCTGTTTGGAAAAACTCCAAATCCAGCCCAGCCTGTATGCCTTTCTGTCCACAAAAGCCCTGTTCCTGAGTAGAAGCTGTGCCTTGAGAAGGCGTTGTTCTTACAAAGAAAAAGGACATTTGAACACAAAGGCAAGGGCAGAACACTGTATGCCTCTGTGGCATTCAGCTGGCTTCATTCACCTGTCATCAGATTGGCCTAAGTAAGAATTTGAGTTTGTGACTCTGTTTCAAAGTTTCTGCCAGAACATTTTGAGTGAGTTAAATATACCAATAAGTACAGGCAAGCCAACAGATTTCAGGACGAATTTTGATCCTGACCAGAATGTATCATGTTCAAAGTGTTTTTATAGATGCAAGTTCAGTAAGTTATTTTAATTGGTTACCCAATTCCTTTTGTCTATGCTCCTGTCCATCTTACTACTGTCTACAGTTCCAAGTTCATATGAGCACCTCTTTCTTGACTTCAAATATCATTTAATTCACACATTCTTTTGCTACTCTAATATTACATACATGAGCAGCTATTATAACTAATGCTATTGAGAATAATATCTTTATTTTAGGATACAATAATTTTGTTTATTTGATACAATGCATTTTGTTTATGATCAACAAAACTGAACCTTCCATGACCCACCTCCTAATTCTGTAACTTGATATTCAAATGAATTTTCACTAAACATTGCTATATTTCTTCCCAGAATATTTTCACCAATTGAAACTTTTACCAAGAGCCCATGAAAGTGTCTATTTTTATCTTCTCCTCTGATCTGTGCTTCCCATAAGTTATTACTTTTTAAAGTACATGAATTGCCTACCCATCCTCAGTAACTATCATAAGCAAATGTGGCGCACATAACCCTCACATTTGCAATTCATTATATACATTTTTTGCCACAGCACATTTCATCTTGCAGTGCCGTTGAATTTGATTTATTGGGAGCACTCATAAGAGAACCAGGATTGTTACATAAATGGCATTTCATTAGCAGGTCAGTTCTCTTCAGATTTTGTGAAAGCCAGAAAAGAAGCCTTTAGGCTTATTACTTTGGGAGTGATTTAACCAAAATTGCCTATCTTCTGCTACACATGAGTGGTGAGTCATAGAGGGGGTATAATTCCAAATCACACTGAAGAAAAGATGCTTACTTTTATATTTAGAAATAAATGAATCACTAGGAAAAGGAGAGATAAGATGTTAGCAAAAAAAAAAAAAGACAATGGAATTTTTGTTCAGTGAGGACAGAATTCAAACTACATCCTTTGCAAATAACTTCACTTATGAATTACATTTATTTAGAAATAGAATTACAAAGAAAATATGTAAAGATTAACTCAAGAGAGCTATTAAAGGAATACATGAATGAATGTTTTTTCATCACAGTGAAGAGCACAGTCATTTCCTTCTGGTTGCTATTAAGACTTGACTTTTTAGAAACTAGAGTTCTGAACAGAAATGGCAGTTCTTGTGAGCTTTGCTAGATGAACCTGGTTCATGTACAAACTGTCCTGGATGCAGCTCAGTACCATAGCTGGGATGTTCAGGGGGAATGTCAGCAGGTACTTGAGATGCGCTTGTGTATCTGTACTTGCCCTCTATGTTTCTGCTACTGGCTATAAGATGGGCTGTCCCAGAATAGCAGCCACCATGAGAAGGGCTATCGTAGGACATCAGCCACACCCTTCAGCCTGGTTCTCAAAACAAGATATAGATGAAACCTGAAAAGCCAGGCTGAAGGTGAAGCAGAGCTCCCTTGTCTGGCCTGCCTACCTCAGCTGGCTCTCAGTCGATTCCCTTGTACCTGAGGGAGCCTAGTCCTGTAGTGCTACTATAGGCCAATGAGAAAAATTTCTTACTGCCGTATGCCTCTGGGATTTGGGTGTTGCTTTCAGTAATGATTAGCTACAGTGCACAACTGAGATTTGGATATTTTAGCTTTCCAGTTGTGTAGTAGAACCCTGCATTACGTAGTTCTTGATTTTTCTTGGGAAATCTCTATTATTTATTTGATGGCTGTTTCTAAATCATTATATCTACTCTCTTTTTTAAGGAAAGTCAGATGTATGTATGTGGAATTTTTATTCGTTCTTTCTCCTTCCTTCTTTCTTTTCTTTTCTCTTTCTTTCTTTCTTTCTTTCTTTCCTTCTTTCTTTTCTCTCTCTCTCTCTCTCTCTTTCTTTCTTTTCTCTTATTTGTGGTTACTTTGTAACCTGCATTCTGAATAGATTTCTTGCATATTTCCTGCATCTTGATTCCATTTCGCATAGGCCAGTTCTTCTTTTTTTCTCTTTTAAACACTCAGTTTTAAAATCTCAGTTGCAATTTTTATTTTCCATGGTACTTTTATGTATTCCTTTTCTCAATATATTTGAACTTACTCTTCATTTTTGTTTTCCCTTAATACGGACTGAGAACACAAAACGATTTTATTTCTACATTTTCTGCTATGCAAAATGAGCTCCCATCAGTGACCCCTACTTGTAGAAAGACTCCATTGAACTCTTCTTTCACAGATCCCAAACTGAGGGAGTTTAAGGCTCCCTAAAGTCAAAAGTGTGATGATTGGTTCTCTGTGTAAAACTGCTGCCCTAAGGGGGAAATTCTAGCTCTATAATTCAGCTGTTCTTTTTGGCCTATGATGTCTTCTCAATTATAAAGGAAGCAGCTAAAGTGGGGATGGGTGTCTAACATTTAGTACTTTAGTTCTCAGTGCCAGCTTATTAGTAAAGGATTTGATTAGTTTTTCTCTAAAATTTGCACTTGTCTGTCTGTTAGCTATAGATAGGTTATTTTCATGAAATATGGAAGTTATTGAACAAACATTGTGTCTTGGTCAGGGTTCTCTAGAGGAACAGAAGCAACAGGAGATATGACTATAAAATGGGGATTTATTAGATTGGCTTACACAACCAGAAGCTGGACGATCCACATGGCAATCTGCAGGCTAGAGAACTGGAGGAACCAGTAGCTGGGCAGTCTAAGATACTGAAGTTTCAGAACAAGCTGCATTCATGATACTACTCCAGTCCAAGACCAAAGGCTTCTGGAAATTCCCTGGAGAATCACTGGTAGAGTTTGCTTTGGAAGAGTGAAAGAGCAAGAGTCTGATATCCTCAGGTGAGCGCAGCAGCAATCAAGAAACCTTTCAAGAAGAATTGAGCTTATATCTGCTGCAGCTTCCTTGTTCCTCCAACTTTGATTCCATCCAAGCCTCCAACCTATTTGATGTTACTGCCTATGCTTAGGGAGGGTCTCCACTTCAATTCGCTATCCCACATGCCAATCATTCCTAGACGCACCCTCATTGACACACTCAGAAGCCTCTTAATCTTCAGCATCTCTTAATCCAATCAAGTTGACAATGCAAATTGATGATAACACATTGTTTTTAAATAAATGGATACATAAGTATGTCAGTCAGTTTCCCATTTGATTTATGCAATAAAAAGCCATTTTTTATTTCTTAAAGTTTCTTCAAGACATTAGCAGTCATTTCTGGGAAAACTGGTATTTTCCCTATACACATTACTGAAAATCCTTTGAGAATAATCAGTAGCTTCAATTTCATACATGCTCTTTCTTTTTTTTTTTTTAAATATTTATTTTTTTAGTTGTAGGTGGACAGAATATCATTATTTTATTTTTATGTGGTGCTGAGGATCAAACCCAGTGCCTCACGCGTGCTAGGCGAGCACGCTACCACTGCGCCACAACCCCAGCCCCCATGCTCTCTTTCTTAATCCTTTTCATATATAAGCTGGGAAAATGTTTTTAACATAATTGGAGCATCTCATGCCTGAAACTGTTTAATGAAAGTTCTTTTCCAGTTGAGGTTTTCAGACTTCAAATCAAGATTGTTTTAGCTGTGTTACACACTACTACTTAAAATAAGGTATCCTAAAAAATGCATCAAGCTGAAAGCCTTGATCAAGAGAAAAACTTAGATAACTGCAATGTTCCCTTCTGTATATGTCCTTGACTTTTCCCTCACATGATCCCTGCTCCAGAAACAAAAATGATAGACAGGGGACAAATGAGTATGAAGGAGATAGACATGAACAGGCCTTTGAAAAGCACCAGACTGGGAGAACATTTATATTTCCTTAAGTTAGATAACTGGGGATGAGGAAACCAAAGGAAACCAAGATTTAGCCAGTTCACTCAGGACCACAAAATAGATGTACTATGAATTTCAACAGGTAAAATAAATATATTTAATATCTGACTTGTCATAAACTCCCTTGGGGTGAAGCACATTACAGACCACTGGTAATACATGTTGGAATGTGTAACAGAGAGGTGGTGTTCACAGAGCTAGCTCCAGCAGTCATTTAAGGTGTACCTTAAAGTCATCCATGAGACTGGTCCTAAGGAGATGGAGATATCTATGTCAACAGCATGCAAGGGAGTGGAACAGAAACAGATGCTGAGGAAAACTGACCAAATACTAGAAATCACATGCCAGCATGAAAGCCATGAGGAAGAGGCATGGCATGAACAAACAGGGGATAAACAGACCAGAGCATGCGCAAGGCAGAAAGCAAGGTGAGATGAGAAATCCAGTGAATTCTGCAGCACAAGGATCTTTGTAAAGAGAAAGGGACAAAATTTCTAATCCATTCTATTTATCTCAAATACTCGATCTTATTTTTAATACTAATTCAATGCCATAGAAAACCCTCAAAGAAGAATGATTAATGTACTAATGAGTCTTAATAATTATAAAATATTTGAGATTATTACATGAGCTCATCTAAGTGGAGTGGAATCAAAATCAGATATTAGTGGATTGGGGTAAGAATGATAATAATTATCATTCTAATAACCTCTATGTCAATGTATTATTATCATCTGTTACACATTATTCAGGATCTGTGTGCCCCAAAGGTCTACATGTTAAAGACTTGGTTCCCTGGAGATGGGGAGAACTTTAAGAGGTGGGGCCTTTTGGGAGGCCTTTTTTTTTTCCTTTTCTTAAATCTTTTTATTCTATTTGTTCTTTATAGTTATATATGGTAGTATAATGCATTTTGACATATCACACATACATGGAATATAACTTTCCATTCATGGGATCGTACATGATTTATATATGAACATTGAAAAGTTCTAATTCATGCTACTGTCTTTCCTATTCCTTCCCCTTCTTCCTCCCATTCTCCCCTGTACCATTTGGTGAACCTCCTCTCCACCTACTCCCATGCCTATTGTGAGTCAGCATTCACATATCAGAAAGAACATTCAGCCTTTGATTTTTGGGGGGACTGGCTTATTTCACTTAGCATGATAGTCTCAAGTTTCATCCATTTACTGGAAAATGCCATAAATTCATTCGTCTTTATGGCTGAATAATATTCCATTGTGTATATGTACCACATTTTCTATATCCATTCATCTATGAAGGACACCTAGTTTGGTTCCACAGTTTAGCTATTGTGAATTGAGCCTCTATAAACATTGATGAGGCCACATCACTGTAGTATGCTGATTTTAAGACCTTTGGGTATAACAGAGGAGTGGGATAACTGGGTCAAATGGTGGTTTTATTCCAAGTTTTCTGAGGAATTTTCCTACTGCTTTCCATAGAGATTGCACCAATTTGCAATCCCACCAGCAATGTATGACTCTACCTTTTTCCCCACATCTTCACCAACATTTATTGTTGTTTGTATTCTTAATAATTGCCATTCTGACTGGGGTGAGATGAAATCTTAGAGTAGTTTTGACTTGCATTTCTCTAACTGCTAAAGATGTTAAACATTTTTTCATATGTTTGTTAATTGACTGTATTTCTCCTTCTGCCAAGTGTCTGTTCAGTTCCTTAGCCCATTTTAGATTGGGTTATTTGGTTTTTTTTGGTGTTAAGTTTTTTGAGTTCTTTATATGTCCTGGAGATTAATGCTCTATCTGAGGTGCAGGTAGCAAAGATTTAAGCCAATTCTGTGGACTCTCTCTTCATAATGTTGATTGTTTCCTTGCTGTGAAGAAGCTTTTTAGTTTGATACCATCACATTTATTGATTCTTGATTTTACTTCTTGTACTGTAGGAGTATTATTGAGGAATTCAGTTCCTCAGCTGACATGAAAAAGATTTGGGTCTACTTTTTCTTCTAGTAGGCTCTTCTCTGGTCTAATGCCTAAGTTCTTGATCCATGTAGAGGTGAATTTTCTGTAGGGTAAGAGATAGTGCTTCATTTCATTTTAGTGCATATGGATGTCCAGTTTTTCAAACACCATTTGTTGAAGAGGCTATCTTTTCTCCAATGTATGTTTATGACACCTTTTTCTAGTATAAGATAACTGTATTTATTTGGGTTTGTCTTCTATTCTATACCATGGTTCTTTATGTCAGTTTTGCTGCCAATACAATGGCATTTTTGTTACTATACCTCTGTAGTATAATTTAAGGTCTGGTATTATGATGCCTGCTTCACTTTTCTTGCTGAATATTGCTTTGGCTATTCTGGGCCTCTTGTTTTTTCAAATGAATTTTATGACTGTTTCTTCTATTTCTGTGGAGAATATCATCAGAAACTTGATAGGAATTGCATTAAATCTGTGTAGCTCTTTCGGCAGTGTGATAATTTTAACAATATTAATTTTGCCTATCTAAGAACATGGGAAATCTTTCTATATTCTAAAGTCTTCTTCAATTTCTTTCTTTAGTGTTCTGCCGTTTTCATTAGAGAGGTCTTTCACCTCTTTTGTTAGCTTGATTTGCATATATTTTATTTTCTCTGGCTAGAGTTTCAAGGATGATGTTGAATAGAATTAGTGAAAGAGAATATCTCTGTCTTGTTCCAGTTTTTAGAGGGAATGCTTTCAATTTTTCTCTACTTAGAATTATGTTGGCCTCGGGTTTAGCATATATAGTTTTACAATGTTGAGGTATGTTCCTACTGTCCCTAGTTTTTCTAGTGTTTCGAATGTGAATGGATGCTGTATTTTATCAAACACTATTTCTGCATCTGTTGAGATAATCATGAGATTCTTGTCTTTAAGTCTATTGATGTGATGAATCACTTTTATTGATTTCCATATTTTGAACCAATCTTGTCACCCTGGGATGAATCCCACTTGATCATGGTGCACTATCTTTTTCACATGTTTTCGTATGCAATTTGCCGGTTTTTATTAAGAATTTTCACATCTATATTCATCAGGGATATTGGTCTGAAATTTTCTTTCCTTGGTGCATCTTTGTCAGGTTTTGGTATCAGGGTGATAATAGCTTCATAGAATGATTTTGGAAGGATTCTCTGCTTTTCTATTTCATGGAATAATTTGAGGATGATTGTTGTTAGTTCTTCTTTGAATGTCTGGTTGAACTTGGCTGAGAATTTGTATGACCCTGGCTTTTCTTTGTTGGTAGGCTTTTGATGGCATCTTCAATTTCACTGTTTGAAACTGATATGCTTAAATTTTCTATTTCCTCCTGATTCAAATATGACCTACAGAGGTCATATGGCTCTAGAAATTTATTGATATTTTCAAGACTTTCTATTTTATTAGAGTTGAAATTTTCAAAATAGTTACCAATTATCATCTGTATTTCAGTAGTGTCCATTGTGATATTTCTGGTTTCAACACAATTTTTAGTAATGTGAGTTTTCTCCCTCTCTTTTTTAGCTTGGCTAAGAGTTTATCAATTCTATTGATTTTTTCAAAGAACCAACTTTTTATTTTGTTAATGTTTTTGGATTTTTTTCTTTGGTTTCAATTTCATTGATTTTAGCTCTGATTTTAATTATTTCCTGCCTTCTACTGTGTGTGGTGTTGACTTGTTCTTTTTCTAGGGCTTTGAGATATAATGTAAAGTTGTTTATTTGCTGACTTTATATTCTTTTAATGAATGAGCTCAATGCAATGAACTTTTCTCTTAGCACTGCCTTCATAGTCTCCCAGAGACTGGGACACTATATATTAGTGTTCTCATTTACCTCTAAGTATTTTTTCATTTTGTCCCTGATTTCTTCTGCTATCCACTCATCATTCAGTAGCATATTATTTAGTCTTCAAGTGTTAGAGTAGATTTTATTTTTTATTTTATCGTTAATTTTTAATTTCATTCCATTATGATCTGATAGAATGCACAGTATTATCTCTATTTTTTTGCCTTTGCTAAGAGTTGCTTTGTGGTCCAAGGTATGGACTAATTTAGAAAAGAATCCATGTACTGCATAGAAAAACAGGTATTCAGTCATTGATGAATGAAATATTATATATATATATATACACACACATATATATGTTAAATCAAAATTATTAATTATATTTTTAAATTTTATAGCCTCTTTATTTAGTTTTTGTTTGGAACATCTATTTGGTGGTGATAGAGGTGTGTTAAAGTCACCCAATATTATTGTGTTGTGATCTAATTGATTCTTGGAATTGAGAAGGGTTTGTTTGATGTACATAAATGCTCCATTGTTTGGGGCATAAATATTTACAATTATTATGTCTTGTTGATGTATGATTCCCTTCAACAGTACAAAATATCCTTCTTTGTTTCTTCTAAATAACTTTGGCTTGAAGTCCACTTTATTTGATATGAAGATAGAAACCCCTGCTTGTTTACATGGTCCATGTGAATGATACGTTTTTTCCCGTTCTTTCATCTTCAGTCTGTGGATGTCTTTGCCTATGAGGTGAGTCTCTTGGAGACAGCATAGTGTTTGGTAATATTTTTAATACAATCTGCCAATCTATATCTTTTGATTGATGAGTTTAGGCCATTAATATTCAAGGTTATTATTGAGATATGGTTGTGTTCCCAGTCATTTTGGTTTATTTCTCAATTTTAATTTGAATTACTTTCTCTTTGATTGACTATTCCTTTAGTATAGTTCCTCCCTTCAGTGGTTTTTTCTTTTTCTTTTTTCCATTTCATCTTCATGGAATATTTTGTTGAGAATATTCTAAAGTGCAGGCTTTCTAGTTGCAAATTCTTTTAATTTTTGTTTATCATGGGAGGGTTTTATTTCATCTTCAAATCTGAAGCTTAATTTTACTGGATAGAGGACACTTGGTTGGCATCCTTTTTCTTTCAGAGCTTGGTATATGTTATTCTAGACTTCCTAGCTTTGAGGGTCTGGGTTGAGGAATCAGCTGAAATCCTAATTGGTTTGCCTCTACACATGACTTGGTATTTTCCCCTGTCAGTCTTTAAAATTCTATCCTCATTCTACATGTTAGGCATTTTTATAGTAATAACCGTTGGTGTGGGTTTGTTGTAATTTTGTATATTTGGCATCTTCTAAGCCTCTTGTATCTGATTTTCCACTTAACTTTTAGATTTGAGAAATTTTCTGATATTATTTCATTGAGAAGGTTGTGCATTCCTTTGTTTTGTATCTCTGAGCCTTCATCTCTCCTGGTAAATCTTAAAATTGATACTTTCATATTCTCCCATAATTCTTGGAAGTTCTCTTTATGGTCCCTTAGCATGTTTTTACCATGGTCAATTTTATTTTCAAGATTATATATCTGTCTTCATTGCCTGAAACTCTATCTTTCAAGTATCTAGTCCATTGGTGATGCTTTCTATTGATTTTTATATTTGTTTTAGACCTTCACTTCAAGGATTTATTCTTAATTTTTTAAAATCTCTATCTCTTCACTGAAGAGATCTTTCACATTCTGTATTATCTCTCTGATATCACTCCTTCTACTGACCTTATTTTGCAGATCAGTTTAACTATGCATATTCTACAGTCCTTCTTTGACATTTCTTCCACTGTAGTATCAATGTATTCTCTATGTTGGTTTGTTTGGGGTGATTTGTTCCCTTTCTTTTTCCTGTTGTTTGTGTGTCTTTCATCTAACACTATGGATCTGAAGCAGTAGCTTCTACCCTGTGGACTTATAGTGTTCCTGAAGATTTTCAGTACCTCACTATTTAGGGGGAGATGAATCAAAACAACAACCAATGCAAACAATATATAGCATTATACAAAATAGTTTCTACTATGATCTCTACAATGCTAATTATCATAATAAACAGAAATGATATGATCAGTTATTGCCTACAATATAAACAGCAAGTTTGCCAAAAGATTTACAATTTCAAATAGTGGACAGGGAGAGAACAGAAGTGATATAGGATGTGATGACTATGAGGGAGGGAGAGAGAAAGTAGAAGTAAAAAATAAAGAAAAATGAAATGGAGAACAATAGAGATTGGCTGTTAGCAGATAAAAAGAGAGAAAGAGAACATAGAGAACCAGATATATAAGAAAATAAAATAAAATAAAAATTTAAAAATTTAAATAAAAGAATACAAAACTAAAATATACTAGTCAAATATCCTAGTCCTCAAAAAATCAATCCATGAAAAATAACTGGTTTCAAGAATGCTAGAAATGAGAAAAACAAAAACCAAATATGAGTGTATATAAATATCCATGTACTATTAAGAACACAACTAAATAGAGAAGAGAAAATAATAAGAGGAATAAAGAAAAAAGAGGAACACAATCTCAATGAAAAAGTTAACATTCTTTCCATTGGAGTTCAAAGGATTCTTAGCTTCTCCTCTTGACAGTTTTAGGTAGGGTCATCTGGATGTTGATGTTCCACCATCCAGATTGCTGGAGTGAGAGAGGTAATCTTGTAGGCAGAATTCCTGGAGGCAGGGTTTAGACTTCGGTGGGCTCCAGGCTCTTCAATGAAGGCCAATTGGTTTGCAGATTTTAAATCAGTGCACCTCCAGAGCCCAGTAATTACCAGTCCATGTTGGAAGACATGGATCTCCCCTGGGTTTCACTCATGTAGTGAATGAGCTAATTCTTAGTTCTCCACATTGCCTGTGGCCCCCGCATTTCCTGGTCTTGGGTTCAGTATTCAAACTCACTCATTTCCTCCTCTGCCCTTCTGAATTCCTGGCCAGGAGCATCTCTCCCAGCCAGTCCTGCAAGCAGCAGGATTGGAAGAGAAAGGAAGACCCACATAGGATTCCATGACCATTTGTCCCCTGTGTAAACCTCTCTCCACATTTGATTTTCTCCTGGTCACTTAAGCACACTCTGTGTTGTGCAGTGTGTGTTTACTGGACCTGTAGTTTGGGCCAAACTTGGGTTTGCTAGAACTTGGCTCCCTCAGCTGCAAGCCCCCATGCCAAGGCTGCAAAATGATTCCTTCCTTTGTCCTCTACATGGCTAGAGAAATGGCAACTTCTTTCCCACACAGGATATTGTTCAGGGTGCCTTTCAGTTTAGTCAGGAAGTGTCCCTGATCTCTAAAAGCTCCATACCCAGACACATCTCAATCCTCCTAAAAGTGTGGGTTCCTTTAATTCTCTTATCCCTTCACTTTGCTTGTGGAGGAACCACTCTGGCTAGTGCTTCTGGTCCTGCCATGGTATTGTGGATTTCTTCTTTCTTTTATTATATACAACCTCTAGAGTCCCCAATCTGTTTTGAATTTCCAGTTTTAAATTCTAGTAAAGTCTTTCCCATCTTTTTTGTTGTTGTTGTTCACCCACCTTGCTGAGAAGCTACTTGTCTGTTTTCTTGGTTTCATGCCCTGGAGCAGCCAGAAAGAGATCTCCTCTATTCTACCATCTTCCTAGTGGGAGGTCTTAAGGTCCTTGGGGACATAGCCCACAAAGCCTTCCTGGCCATAAGGTGAGTAGCTTTGCTCTGCCGCATGCTCCTTCCAGGATGTGCTGTACCACTACAGACTCAAAAGCAACAGTTCTGATAATGGACTGAAACTTCTAAAATTGTGAGCCAAAACAAACCTTTTCTCTTTATAAGATAATTACCTCCAGTGTATTGTTATAGAGATAGAAAACTAACGCTAACATATCAAATGCAATCTTCTATTTTTACAATGTAGTGATTCAAGGAATTTTGGTTTTCTGAATATTGAATAAGAATTGAAGTGAAGAGTCTAAACCGTACTTCTTCCATGAAAGAAAGAAGTGATGTCAAGTTCATCTCTGAGAAAGACGTAGGATATTTGCATTTAAATTCTTAAAAATCAACATTTTAAAAAAAGATATTTTCTATTGAAAAAGGCATATACATCAAAAATTTTCCCATTAGCACACTGAGAATTTTTGAATGAACATTTAAATATTTTTAAATGTACTAATATTGACAACAATAATTTAAATAAAATCATTTTTTTCTGGATTGTCTTTGAAATATTCATGTCAGAAAAAGTGATTCTGTTATATAAACTCTTTCCTGAAATCAATAAATTCTTCTTAAAAATTTAGACAACAAAATAGTAATATAATTACAAATATCTTTCAAGAGTGGAATGTGATCATTTTATTTAGTGTTCTTACTTAACAACTTACTCTTTTGAACACAGGGGACTTAACTTTCATTTTGCTGTTTTACTATTTAATGCAAGAATTTCAATTCCATGAAAGATGCCTTGTAGAGAATTTGATAATGGCAAGTATTTAATCATCTCAAAGCAATATCATGCTGTTTCTTGGACTGTGAATAATTTGAATATTTATGAGATTTATAAATCACATTTCCTTCAAAACCTTCCATTAATATTTTTTACATTAAAAACAAAAATGGAATAGAAAATAATACAACAAAGGATTAAGTCCTAGAAAATTTGGAAGAAATTGTAAGTAGAAGTATAAACAATGTGCATCCCTCAGGGGTGGACAAGTGGTCCCTGCAGCACTCACAGGATCACATGGCCATAGAGCTTGTTATCCGTGTTTTTCCACTGTGGGTGCTTCTTCCTGGGGAATGGCCCAAGGCTCATGCCCTTTTTCATTGTGTCTTTTTCATTAGGTATCAAATATTCCCATCATTAGCAAATGTCCAGAAACCTTCCACATGGGGAGGTCCTCCCCAGATCTACTATAGTGTTTCTAGAACATTTTGAATGTGGAATGGAAGCCAGAATGATTTCTGACAGAGACCACTTGCCCTGACTAAAACTCAGCACCTAGATCTTGCCCATGTGTGTCAACACTGGCTTTGCCTTGGCGGTACCTGGCAGCGAGAGCCCTGTAGGAGTTCCCACCATGCAGCAAGGAGCACTGCTGGCTATCTTCATCCTTTCCCTGGACCTTTCATGGCATCAATTGATCATCTAAAATCACCAGGAAATGAAAAAGCAAGAAAGCGAACAGGAAAGAAATGAATGAGAGCATATGGCTTTGTGTTTCAGAAAATGTGGTCCACAAATAAAAAAGTAATTGCTGAAGACAAAGCAAAAAAAAAGGCCTTGAAAACAATGCAAGTGGAAATTACTGTTTTTCATGAACTCTGGTGGTTCAGGTAGAGAGTAGTGCATTAGAGAGAGAAGTGGATTTCTTTTATTCCAGTAGAGCCACAACAGATAGGTCACCTAGATGCCAGATGCCAGAAAGTGAGCTATCTTCCTGAAGCTCAGAGTACAGATATTGGGCAATACATGCACTTGGTCTCCTGAAACATTCTGTGTTTAGACAGAACTCTCTCTATCTGAGGAGGCGTAAGCTAAAACAAAACACAACAAAATCACTGTGCTTATGGCAAATAATTGCAAAAATGGAAAAGACTACTATAAGCATACTTTAGCTGCAAGGGACAAAAATACATCTTAATGTTAAACACAGATAGAAAAGGTGCTTTCCATGAAACAAAATTGCAGACTGTCATATTTTCTGTTCAATAAGTACATACCTTTTCTATTCCAGGCCCATCCAGAGAATAGTCATGTTCCTTGATTTTGTGGACATGGCAATTTACAAGGAAAGACAGATCATTTTACAGAGATCTTCTTAGACATACATGTGTGTAATGACAAGCTGTATTTTGCACTCAGAGCTATAGGACTATGATAATCAGAGCTGTCTCCTAGCAATGAGTTGGCATTTTTCTCTAAAGGATTTTTTCCCATGTGGTAGAAAAAACACTAAAAACTAAGGTCAGTTTCAGGATCACACATCTATAGCACAGAAATCCAAATGGAAAAGGAAATTGCTTTATAGCTGTATTTGGAAAAATTTTGGAAAGAACTTTTATGGAAAAAACTGAGGCCATATGTAAACAAGACTAACTCAAAACTGAAAGATAGAGAATGAAACACAAAGTAGAAAAATAAAATAAAATTGGTTAGAAATATTTATCTAGAAATATGTAGATGCACAATGAACAAGTTAGTATTTGGAAAGAACTATTTGTGTTTAGCAGTGATAAGCAAAGAAAAAAAAAAACTCGCAAAGGAAATACTGATGTCTATCTTCAAAATTAATAAGAAAGAACCAGAAAAAAAGAGAAACAAAATTCAGTGCTGATACAAACATGAGAAATACAGAAAAAGGATAAATAATATTAATACACATTCAAAAGAAAAACATTAACACATCAAAATGCAGTGAATAAAGATTTTTAACAAAACATCGGAAAGGAAATACAATGAGCTAATGAGCATATGGAAAAAAATGTGGATAAATAATTAGTCATGAAATGAAAAATAATTTCCTGTTGTAATCGAGACTGTTATTGGCAGAAGAAAAGAATAGACATATAGGGTAATAAAAGAGCATAAAATCTAGAAACAGACACACATATATGTCCAACAAATTTTTGAGTCACATGCCAAGTTAATCCAATAGGAAGGGAAAGTCTTCTCAGCAAATGGTGCCAGGACAATTGGGCTTCCACAGGCAAAATAATTAAAACATAACTCTTATCTGATATCTTACAACAATTGACTTAAAATGGATCAAGCAAATATTAGGATCGAAAAGTAAAACTTGTACAAGGAAGCACAGAAGAAAATTGGATATTAGATTAGGCTAAGAAGTTTTAAGACAGCACATAGAAAGCCTGAGACATAAAAAAATGTAATTTTACACCTCAGCAAAGTATTTTATTATTTCCTCCATTATTTTGCATATATGTCCTGTTTAGTCTGCAGGAACCCACATTAAATATACACTGAAAATTTGTATGCAGCTGGTTTTTTTTTTTTGTATGCAGCTGTTTTTGTCTCTCAATCTTTCTGACTTTCTTTCCTTTTTGTTTATGCTTTATGATTTATTTTTACTTGCCTGTATGATTTTCTTATACACCTTTCCAAGTGCATTTCTGAGAATATTGAAAGCATGTATCTTAATGTCAGTTTCCATTTTCCTAATTCCTTATGTGTAGATTCTTCCATGTGAAGTTTTTAATTCTTCTTTTGTTTCATTGTTTTCTTTGAACATGTGTTGATTCTTCATTAGTTCTCAGGTTTTGTAGCAGAATTCTTTGTGCTACACTCTGTGGGGCCAGAGTAGCAGAATGTCTAAGGAACTTTCATGGCTTCCTTCTGAGACACAAGTAGATACAAGTAGATTCCTGACTTGAAAAGAAACTACCATTTTTCAGGAGGTCATCTGAGCTGGGAGAGAGTTGACCTACCAGATGCTGTGGTAGCTGCTTAAGACAACAGTGAGCCAAAAATGACGGAGTTCAACGGTGAGTCTTATTTTAAGACTCATTCCTAAACCATCTTGTCTTTTAAGATAATTTCCTGTCCCTTTATTTTTTTAACATTGGGTATGTGTTCATTGTCTTATTTTAAACATTTTTAACATTTCTTCTGACTTGCCACATTTGGATGTGCATGGACACAGGTCTGAAGGATGATGGACTGAGTCTGTGCAACTGAGTGGTGGTCTCTGCGGAGAGAGAGGAGTAAGATGGAACCTCCCTTAATAGACAAGGCATTTCTACATATTTTCACTGCTTTCAATTTTAATGTAATAATGTTGTGATAAAAAAAAACATAAAGAAGGAGATCAAATGCTGCTGAGGAGTGAAATAAGCTTTAAGTGCTCATTTATTTATTTTTTATTTGACAATGGAAAGTAGGTCACTGGTAACCTTGACAACAGGTTTAGTGATCAAGTTTAGCATCAGCAAAGGAAATTTTTAAAAATTATTGGGCCATTAAGTCTGATTATTAATTCAAATTATTTTATTATTGATGAAAACAATTTGCAAGAAAAGATAGATTCTTCAGTAAGCAAAATTTTAAAGCACTGAATGTAAAAACATGGGTGCCACACAGATCTTATGCTTCTTTTAGAGAGCATGTACTAATATATTTTAAAAGTCTGAGAAGAAATTATGTTTTAAATATTAACTATTTTAAATATTTAATTATTAGGCTTAGTATTAATAATCAAAAATAAGGTTACCTTAGGAAGTTACAAGTTTGGGTATACTTACATTCTTTTTAAATATTACTTTTAAATATTTAATGTAATCTTAATATTTGAGAAATTAATCTTACATTATCATGCTGCCGATTCTAAATTGTCAACTTCCATGAGTTTCATAATTAACTCTCCTGAATTATGTATTTTTCAAATTAAAACAAATCACATAATGATTTGGAATGATCTCTACATAAAGGTGGATGACGGTATAATCTCTGGCATGTTGCTAAATTAGTAATTATTTGGGCAGCACTTAGCAAACCAAGCGGTTAATGTGAGTTTGTAAGAGTCATATAAACACTTCTGTTATGGCTCAGATCTGGAATGTCCCTCTAAAAGCTCACATGTTGAAAGCAAGATTCCCAATGAAGCGAGGTAGAGACGGGGCTTTTAAGCAGTGATGAGGGCTGGAACCTCATCCGTGGACTCCTCCATTTGATCGATTAATCATCTGAATGGACTATTGAGTGGCAACTGTAGGCAGAGGGCATGGCTGCAGGAGGTAGGTCACTGGAGGAACGTCCTTGGGGTCTATGTTTTATCCCTGCCCCATTTCCCAGCTGCCATGAATTGAACGGCTTTCCTCCACCACACCCTTCTACCATGATATTTTCTGAGATGGAGTCAGCGCCCCTTGGAATGAGGCCTCTAAAACTATAAGCCAAAATGATTCTTTCCTTCTCTCAGTTGCTCTTATCAGTTATTTTGGTCAAAGCAATAACAAGCTGACTTCCTATCTACATAATTTTGTCTCCTGCAGATTACCATTATTTATGAAATTATTCTCAAGGAAAGATTAAAGATCAAAGTAGTTAATAAACCAAATGAAGAGGAAGGTATATTCACTAACTTAAAACATTCAGAGCTCTGAGCTCAATACACATTGAATATTCATCCTAAATGGCATAAATGCAAAAAAGATGAAAGGATTAAGACAAATGAATATCTCAACATTTTTTTTTTTCAAGTAAAGAATTTGGGGCAAAATACATTTGTGCTAAATCTTGGGTTAAAGAATTTCAATAGAATTCCTTATTCATTAACACTCTTCAAAGTTTCTAATAGATTAACTGTCCCTTGAGTACAAGATGGTGTGACAAGATAAAATAGTTTGTAAACTAAAGTGTCAATTAATTAGATGTTGGGAATTTCTATAATGTACTGATATTTTATAAAATTAGGGAAAAGAAAAGAAACACTGCCAAATATCCATGTGTGAATCAGTGCAACTAAGAAGACTGTTTTGTGTAAGTATATACTATTTATATATATAATTAACCTACAGACACATAACATAAAACACACACTTGCTGATTTGTTTTAAATATTAATGAGATTTTAAATTATAAAACTAATTTTAGTGTGGACATGTCATATGTGTTTAGTTGATGGAATTAAAACTCTGGCACCTAAGCACTAGGGCTATATTTTTTTGGTCCTTCTGCTGTCCTAAATGCCATGGTCTATATCAAGAGTGACTCGTTGCTGTCTACATTTAATAATAATCTTATACGTGTTTTGTTTTGTGGTGGTATTGGGCCTAGCCCAATGTTTTAAGAAGCAAAGTAATTAAAGTCACAATACCAGCATCTTAATTTTTATTGGCATATAAATGCTGTTTATATAACATGATTTATGGGCATTCTATTTCCTCTCCCAGCATTTACATTTCTCGGCTCTTCTCTGAAGGCAAAGGGTGGTGTTCATTAGTAATGATGATGGTGAGGATAAACTAACCATTATATGTGCCCTTACCACGTGCCAATGGACTTCATGTGTTAATTTAACTTAACAGGCGCACAGTTCTAGGAGGTACATATTCTCTGTGCTTTCAGATGAGGGAAATGATGCACAGCAGGTTTAAGGGACTTACTGAAGGACCCACAGCTTGAATGTGAATAGACCTGAATTCAGATGTACCTGGCACTGTGCCTTCAAAGTTGATCCTCTTAAGACTCTGTGCTGAACTGATTGTTCCCAAAAGCTAAGTACAGTTTTTACAGTAATGGGCGGGGATCCATTTATGGGTTGACAAAAAGTTTCTAACTCTTTTAAAATAAGATACAATGAACTAGCATAAAACGAAACAAATCAGAACAAATATCAGGTGGAGGAGCACTAATATTTTCTTTCGGCTGTACGACCCACTCATGTGAGGTATCCAGAGTAATTAAGCTCATAGAAACAGAAATAGAGTGGCAGGCATTAGGGGTTGGGGTGGGGTTGAGAGAGTGTAGAGCTTCAGCTCTGCCAGATGAAAAGATCTGGACCGTGGGCTCCCAGCAGGATGCATGTTCTTCATCCTGCTGAATGTGGTTGACATTGATGTGGCAATTTTCATAATATGTGCATTTCATCAAAATTAAACAATTTTTAAGAACTAGTGCATGGTAACTGGAAATTCTGTAACAGGCCTTCTAAAACTGTATTCTTTGTTTAATAAAAAGCTCATTGAAAAATAGTTCACTCCTTTCTTTAGGGCCCTTCAATAGCTTTTCATTTGGAGGAAATAGTCTTTAACTATGGACTAAAAGGGCCTGTTCAGTGTTCTCCTCTCATTTTATATCACTTTCTTCCAGTTTATTCTGCTCTAGTCACACTGGCTTCTGTGTTATTTCTCTAACATTTCATGTACTTGTCTCCCTCAAGGTCTTGATGTTTTCTCTTTTTGTCTACGATTGCATGACCATCTTTCATTAGTCCATCTTGTGTTACTATAACAAAATACTCAAGACTGGATTGGTTTATAAAGCAAAGAGTTTTATGAGCTCACATGTCTTGAGGTTCAAGGGCCTGCATCTGGTGATGCTTTCTTGTATGGAGAGTTCCAAGGTGATGGTGGCACAATTTGGCAAGAGAGATGGAGTATGTGTCTCCTCTGATCTTTTTCCCTTTTCTTAGCAAGCTACCAATATTCAGTGGTGAGGGATCCACCCTGATGACTTTATCTTATTCTAATCAACTTCCCAAATGCTCCATTTCTTAACACCATAGTCAGATTAAGTTTCCACTCTCTTAGAACCTTAACATGGGAATAAAGTTTCAACCCATGTGCACTTGGGGTCAAATCACATCTAAATGATAGAAACTCCCAAACTCATTACACTGAGGAAAAAAACAGCAGTCATAGTATCAAACTGGGAATCATAAATTATAAGTTTTAGCAGAAAGCCAACATATTTGTCTTCTTGGGGAGGCTTTTGTACATTATACATTCATACTATCCTGGTTGGACCCAGTTGTAGAGGAAATGGGAATGGATGTTTCTTATTCTAAGCAATCATGTGCCAAAGAGTTTAACAAACACAAGAACAGATACTGAGTGATAACTGGCATTTTTAACCCATGACCTATGTATTGAAGGTGAAGGCTTACATTTTGTCCTAATATGTCAGTCCTTCAAAAACTCTTTCTTATGTGCTCAGTTATTACCTAGTACATTCAAAGAGAAGTAGCTTATTCAAAAACTCACAAATTAGTGAATGTTTGATATTTAATATAAATCTTTTTTTAATTAGGTTTTTCATACTATAATATGTACTATGTGGGGAAAAGATTTCCATATTTATTAAGTTACCTATGAATCCAAATAAGAATGGCCCTCTTATTTGAGTAGAATATGTATTCACTTTTGGAAATAGTACTGTTATGGTTTAGATAAGAGGTGTCCCTGAAAAACTCATGTGTAAGACAATGCAAGAGGGTTTAGAGGTGAAATGATTGGATTATGACCCTTAATCTAAGTAGTGCATTAATCCCCTAATAGGGATTAACTGAGTGGTAACTGTAGGCAGGTAGAGTGTGGCTGGAAGAGGTGAGTCATTAAGAGAGTGCCTTTAGAGTTTATATTTTATACTTTATTGAATAGAGCTCTCTCTGCTTCCTGGTGGCAATGTCCCGAGTTTCTTTCTTCCACCACACTCTTCCACCATGATGTTCTGCCATATCTTGGGCCCTGAGCAATGGAGCTGGTCATCTATGAACTGAGATGTACAAAATTGTGAGACCTCAAATAAACTTTTTCTCCCTTAAAATTGTTTCTATCAGGCCTTTTGGTCAATACAGCAAAAAAACTTACAAAAAGCAGTACTTTTTTATTCAATCTTTGCAAAAAAATCCTGTAATATTTGCTTTCCTACTTCCAAGCTGAGTCATTATACTGCTATCACCCCTCATATTCTCAGCTCAAAACTACAAAATGAAATGAGTAATGTTTGAATAATTTCTAGATCCAAAGTGCCATTTAAGTTTACTATAACTATATTGTGTCAATATACAAAGCAACAAAGATCATGCTGTATAACAATCTTATTTTTGAATATGTACTGTCTCAACTGTGACTAGTGATGTTATATTACATTGACTTAACAGCCCATATTTAAAACCTAAAACTAAGAGACAATTGATTTTCTTCAGAAATATCCTGAGAGAAATAAGCCTTTCAAAGTGTATTTAGTAAAAGTTACTATTTTTCAGAAGAAAAAAGCAGATGGCAGTAGTTGTGCATATTTTGAATCTTCGTTTTTGGTACATCGGCACACATGTATATATTTGCTATAACATAAACATCTTTAAAATTTTAATGGTTTGAAATAAAGTTTTTGAATCTATTACAGAAAATATCACCACTTTTTAAAAATATTCTTTCCCATACTTGCTCTTTAATCTTCCATGTTAAGACCAACTTTTCATATACTATGGAAAAAATGAAATTTTGATTGAAATTTTGTTGAATTTATAAACTAATATGAAGCACAGTTGATATTTCCATGGTGGCAAATTTTTCCTTCCATGTACATGATATAATTCTCCATTTAATAAATTCCAATTTTATATATTTTAACAATAATTTTGTTTACCCACAAATAGTTTACTTATCTTTGGTTTCATGTATTAAGACGTTATTTCCAAATTTCCAAATAATTCTCCAGGTCCTTTGAAAGTGAAGACAAAAGCTTTATTTTCTGGCCAAAGCCAAAAGTGCAGAGAATCCAGAAGTTCTCTGCAACCTTGACCCCAATGAGGGGTAGGAATACACATATAAGGCCTAAAACCACAAAGAAGTGGGGCAGGAGAAGCAATTGTAATTACAAGTTACATTTCATACAAATGGAAAGTTACAAAAACGAGTCATATAGTCATATTTTCAGAAATTACATTCTCAGAAAAACAATTTTTGCATTAGTCTCATAGAGCAAGGATATTGTGGTCAGGGTGCAAGTAGGTGGAGGTGGAGGTGTTAGCTTCCATGCAACTGGGCTAATTTTCAAATCAGCCCATAACAGATGTATTCTTGGGAAGCTTAGAATATTATTTTTGCTATGATTGGGGATGTTTTATTACATATGTTAATTGGTTAATAGTGACATATAGGAATGCAATTGATTTTGTATATTGGACTTGAATCCAGTATATGAACTCTTTCATAATGGCCAGTATCTATCTATCCATAAACAATGCTTGCTATTTTTTAACTTTTCAACTTTAATTTATTTATTCTAAGTAGGTATACATGACAGCAGAATGCATTTTGATTCATTGTACAAAAATGGAGCACAACTTTTCATTTCTCTGGTTGTACATAATATAGAATTACACCATACATGCAGTCATACATGAACCTAGGGCATTGTTGTCCATCTCATTCCACCATCTTTCCTGCCCCCATGTCCTCTCCCTTCCCCTCTCTCCCCTTTGACCAAAGTTTCTCCATTCTTGCTTGCTATTTTTATAATATATTCTTCATAAAGCCAATAATGTCTACTCTTAATAAATTGATGTTACTGTCTGCTTTTTATTGTAACATTTTCTGGCACCTCCAATAAAATGTTGAATAAGAGCAAAACTAAGCAGAACTTTTGTTATGTTTGTTTATTTTTCTGTTTCTGATTTAATGGGAATTCTTATGAATTTCCACACTAATGATGATGTTTGCTATTGAAATATGGAAATCATCTTTCTTAGAGTAAGAAAGTTAACCTTCACATCCTCCTCATTTAAGTGTTTTCCCCCCTTTTAGTTAGAGAAGAATAAAGGCATTATCTTTTAACCTTGAACTACTGAATAACTAGGGGGATAAAGAAATTAAGATACATGTATAATCATTCAATTCTGTTGTGTACTTTCTGGATCTTTTTCTTCCTACTGAAAGTTTACTAACAATGCAATCAGAATGGCCCTGGTCATGACGTTTTTTAAAGCTCTTCTCTTTGACTTTGGTTTCCTACTAGGAATGTATAAAAATGCCCTTGATTTTACATATATTCTAATGAGGGTTTGTGTACGTGGGTATTAACTTTTAAAATATTTTTCTAACTTACCTACAGTAAATATCACCTCTTTTGCTGAGGTTTCTATGGGCTTGATAGTACATGTGCTGTGCATCCAGTACTACAGTCACAATACATAGGAACACTTCCATTTCCCCCCAGAAAAGTTCCTGTGTTTCCCTTTCTTTAGTCCAACCAGACCTAAATTCCTATAAGCGACTAAACTGTTCTTCACTTGTATACTTATGTTTTTTATAAAATGGAATTTTGATAAGAACATTCAATTACTAGGTTTGTATAGCTTCTTTTACTTGATAAAATGCATTTAAGATCTGTCTCTGTTTTTATATATATTATTAGCTTATCAATATAAATTTGAAAGTAGTGTTCCATTGTGTGATGTGTTGTGAACTGTTCATCTGTTCTCAAGTGAAAAGATACTTTGGATCTTAACAATTTGGGGGGATTATGAATAAAGCTACTATAATATGTGTACAACTACTTATAATTTGTGTACAACTACCATGTTTTCATCTCTCTAAGGTACATACCTAGAACTATAATTAATGTGATGTAACACTAAGTAAATGTTTTTTAATTAATAATTTATTTATTTGTTCTATTTAGGTTTACATGATAGCAAAGTGTGATTCATTGTACACAAATGGAGCATAACTTTTTATTTCTGTGATTGTATGTGATGTAGAATCACAACATACATGCAATCATACATAAAGCTAGGGCTATGATGTCCACCATATTCCACCATCTTTACTGTCCCTCTGCCCCCTGCCCCCTCCCACCTCTGTGAACAGAATTCCTCCATTCTTCCTGTGTCCTCCCCACATTATGGATCAACATCCACTTATCCATGAGTATATTCAGCATTTGGTTTTCTGAGATTGGCTTACTTCACTTAGCATGATGCTCTCCAACTCCATTCATTTACCTGCAATGCCATTATTTTATTCTCTCTTATTGCTGAGTAATATTCCATTGTGTATATATACCACAGTTTCTTTATCCATTCATTGGTCAAAGTGCATCTAGGTTGGTTCCACAGTTTAGCTATTGTGGATTGAGCTGCTATAAACATTGAAGTGGCTGCGACACTATAGTATGCTATTTTTAAGTGTTTAGGGTATAGGCCAAGGAGTGGGGTAGCTGGGTCAAATGGTTTATGCTAAACTGGTCTCCATGTTTAGCTTTATAATAAACTCCCAAATTGTTTTCCAAAGTGGCAATAACATGTTTTTACATTAACAATGGAAGAGAGTCCTAATGGTTGCACATCTTTGTCAACACTTCTTGTTTTCATATTTTTTATTTTATTTGTTTAATAGTTGTATATTTGTATACCACAGTGATTTTAATTTGCATTTCCCCAATGACTAATGGTGTTGAGCATCTTTCCATGTGATTAGAAACCCATATACCTTCTTTGTAGTGTTTGTTCAAATCATTTGACTTTTTTTCAAAGAAAAGAAACTGAGTTGTTATACTAGGGTTGAGTTTTCACAGTTTTTTATATTATTGTAATATAAACCCTTTTGGGGGCATGTGATTTGCAAGTATTTTTTTTCCAGTCTGTAGCTTATCTTTTAATATCTTATTAGTGCTTTCACAGAGCAAAAGTTTCAATTCCGAAAAGCTCTTTTATTTTTATTTTTGATATACAGTGCTTTGGATATTATGTCTAAATTCTTGGCCTAAACCAAGTTAACAAAGATTTTTATTTCTTTTATGTTTTCTAATGAAAGTATTTTGGCTGTAAGATTTGCATTTAAGACTATGAACCATTTAAGAAGTATGGGTTATAAATCAAAGTCCTTATTCATTTATTTATTTATTTTCATATTGACGTATCCTCTAGAGGGAAAGAGTGCTGTGTCCTCATATGGAAGAAGGTGGAAAGGTGAAAAGGGGCCAACACTCTTAGAACATTTATTTATGCATTGATTTACTTAACTTATTTTTGTTTTGCAGTATGGGGGATTGAACTATAAGACCTTTTATCCCTGAGTCATATCTCCAGTCCTTTTTGTTCTTTATTTTGAGATAGGGTTTTATTAAGTCATCCAGACTGGTTTCCCATTTGCCCTCTTCCTGCCTCAGTCTCCTGAGCATTTGGGATTACAGGTGTGTGCCATCCCATCTGCCTCCCAGGCATTTAATAAGGTCATCTAATCTCATTCACAAGGAATGCACTCACAATAACCTGCCAGGGGGCACATCTCCCAATTCTACTGAATTAGAGTTAAGTTTCAGCATAGGCTTTTGAGGAGGTACTCACTTCAAAATGTTTGAATAATTCAATGAAATTAGGTATATGTGTTATTATCAGCTTGTAATAGCAGAGATTCCCCATTGTACAATTTTAAGGACTTCACAAATATCATATTCAGTATTTAAGCACTCCATGTTAGCATTCATTATTTGTATCATTTTTCTTACTAACGTTGTTTCTGGGGGACATAATTCTGAATAAAGCACATATATACATTTGACTTCAGGTCAAATCTCTGCCAATTACTGGTGCATTTGATTCCTTCTATTTACTTTTAAGACTAAAAGATGTTTTTTCTCTTAAAATTGTCACTGTTCTTTTAAATTTTATCATTTTCAAGAAATGGCAATTAGTATTAGAACACAGTTTTCCTCATTTCATACATTATAAATATGGTCCTGTAAAATTTTATATAAACCAAATATTAGAAACTAACCTTAAAAATCTTACTAGTTAAGACAATTCTAAAGAAGAATTAGTCAAAAATTTAGGATTTTTTCTGCCTAAATAATACTAACAGTATAGAAAAAGACCAGTTACCTGTAGGGGAATGTCAATTAAATATATAACAAATTTATTAAGAGCTACACCAGTAGCCAAAGTGCAGTGTAATTCATGTTCAAGAAAAAAAATTCAAAATAAAACTGTAAAATCAATCCAATGGAAAAGATATGCCAAGAAAAGTATAACCATTTATTTCAAATACTGGTTTTCAGGTAGAATTATTACCTTTAACAATGTAGAGTCATTGGTGAACTTGATAATTTTTTGATAGAATTATAAGAAAATACTATTTGCTTTTTCAAATAGAATTAGAAAAGGAAAAGTGAAAATAAAACATTTTTCATTTTATTTTAAGAAATGAAGAAATATTGGCTTTTAGTTAGAGCGATTATGAAATAATTAGAAAGAGTGTGTTTGTGTGTAGGTATGTGTTGCAAAAGTTTCAACAAATGCCAACAAACTTAAATTATACAAGCCACAAGCTATACTATGTGATTCTAATGCAAAACAATAATTCTCCTCCCTCCAAGTTTATATAATTGAAAGTTAGCTTCAAGTTTCCCATACACTTAGAAACTAGAAATTACCTTTTAAATTTGAGGGCTAGAAAAGAAATTATTACAACTACGTAATATTTGCAATGGAACTAAATGGCATCATCACACATAAAAGCAAGTGATATGGAACAAAATTGTACTTAGAAGACACTGTAAACCAATAACTGCATGTATTAAAGCAGAAGAATAGGTAACACTACCTCCTAAAAGCATAAGTGCCTTGCTAGACACTTTATAATTCTCACAGAAATGTCACATTATAGATATTCAGCCTATTTTATTAAAAAAAAGCCTGAGGCTGGGAGAGACTTGGTGACCTTGTAATCCATCACTCACATCATAGCAGGATATATACACTGCCTTCATGTGCTGAACTGACATTAATACACTCTTTCATCAAACTTTAGCTTATTTTCCTATGAGAATGACTTGTTCTCAGGCACACTATTCAGATGTGGATGTAATTGGCTTATGAATATATGTATGAATATATTTAGATCTGATGTAGACTTCTGTCCGCTCCTCCCCAGAAGCTCGGTTCTGTAACCGAACCCCAATCTAACTGGTGATATTGGCTAAAATTAAAAGGCTATTGAATGCTTGTAAGCTCTGCAAAGAAAATAAATCACAGAACTTTCTTTGTTTCTGGCAATTCTAAGACATTATTGCCTGAAAGTTCACATTTCTGGGTCTCCTGTCAACTAAAATATTATAACCTGGAATATCATGCCACTTTCTTATTGGAAAAAACAAAACAAAACATGTTTTGGGACAATTCCCTAATGGTCTTAATCTCTATAGAGCATTAAATCTCATGGTGCACTTTGGTGCTTGTAGAGAAACAATATTTCCATGGTTTGAAATCATTGCTGGTAAGGAAGAACTTATGCTTATTTCATTAAACAATCAATGAATTTGGGTTAGGAAGCCTAAATTTTTTCTTTTCTCATTTTTCCTTCTCTACAAAACTCTAAATGTGTTTTCCAATCACTTTATTTCTCTCTTTTGTTGTAGCTGAACTCAATGAGTAACAAGTAGAAGGAAAATAAAAATAAGAATAGCAATAGCAAAAATCATTCAATAAAAAAGGCCAAGATCAAATTTTCTTATAAAACATGTAAAGGCTTCAAAATGGAATGATTTTCTTTCTGCCAGTATCTTATTTGATGTTGGCATATTTAAACAATATCAAGTTAAATGACTCATTTGCATTATAACATTTCTCTTTAGATAGCAAACCAATATATATTCCTTTGTGGAAAAGTATACATATTCCCACTACAGATTTTAAAATGAAGTAACTAAAATGAATGAAGGGTGAAAATTATAGCCAACCCTCTGCCTCCACTCTGGATTGGTTCTAGGACACCTCCAAGGATATCAAACTCCACACATGCTCCATCCCTTATTTTAAAATATGTAGTATTTGTATAGAACCTGTACATGTTCTCTGCTATACTTTAAATCATCTCTAGATTACTGAACACTAACTAATAGAATGGGAATGTTGTGCAAATAGCTGCCATACTTCATTATTTTAAAATTTGTATTACTTTATATTTTTGTATTATATTTAATATTTTGAATATTTTAATCCAGAGTTGCTTGAATCTGTGGAAGTGAAATCTGCAAATAGAAGCAACTGTATTACAACTAAGTATAAAATTAGGAACCTAAATCATGTTATTTTCAAAATCAAGCTTTCCTAATAGTTGAAATGTTACAAACCAAGTGAATTACCTTGCTATATCTATTCTGAAAATTGGTTAACTGCATTACTTTTCTATGTTCAAATTATTATATTTTCCTTTTGCTGATCATTTATAAAAGCTTACAGAGTGGTAAGAAACTGACTATTAAAAAAATGAGCCAGGTATGGTGGCACATGCTATACTCCCAGCAATGTGGGTGACTGAGGCAGGAGGATGACAAGTTCAAGGCCAGTATTAGCAACTTAGCAAGAGCCTCCACGATTTATTAAGAAAAAAAAAAGACTAAGGAAGTGGCTCAGTGGTAAATATCCCCTGAGTTCAAGGTTTATCAAAACAAACAAACAAACAGACAAACAGTATATATATGGTTTTTTCCAAAAAACTATATATACACACACACGCACACACACACACACATACATAGGCAAACCAGAATGAACAAACCAGCTAATGCTTGCTAAAGCTGGCCTTGAGTTTCCAATCCTCTTGCCTCTGCTTCCAGAGTGGCTGGGTCTACAGGTGTGTGTCACCTCACCAAACCTACTTTTATGTATTTCTTGAAGTTGTTTTGAAATGCACTGCTTTCCCTCAGTGGCTTCCAGCAGAAATCTGAAATAAAAAAAATGACTTTGCTTACCTTTTTATTCTGTTAGTGTAACAAAGATGGAGCTGCTTAAAAGCTAGAGGCTTTCTTATGACAAAGGTATGTGTTATTGGTAGGTAAACCCATTAAGGAGGCAAGTGGCAGATTAGAAGGTGGCTAATGAACAAAGTTAATACAAAGGAAACGATGTCATTGAGAGCTATTGCATTGGGGCAATTTTATCCAATTTAACAGATGACTCTATTTGAAAAACTTCTTACAGGCGGGTCAAAATCATAATATCCTGTCTTTCTAAACAGGTTATACAGCCAAAAACCACAGACATCTTGCCATTGGCTTTCCATTTTCTGGACTGCTCCTAAGCATAGCCCTTCTGTTAAGACCACACACTGTCAGTCTCTATTTAATTGGGAGTGTCTTCCTGCTTTGTGTCAACAAAGGTGTCCTTTGAAAAGGTGTCTCAGTTTTATGGATTGTATCTATCAGTATGTCACCAATTACTCTATACAACAACTCAAAAAAGTCTTTATGGTTCCCTCTTCATTCAAATAAAAATAGTTATGAATTATAATGCAGTTATCTATTGTGTCTTATTCAGCCTCTTCCTTTATTGTACCTTTGCCAGCTATAAATAGACCTTCCTTTTTTAAAATCCCTTTTGCTAACTGCCTCTGCCTTACACTTTCCTTGATACTTCAAACCTATTATTGATTTAGAGATCAGAATGTCAAGGATGCTGTGCATGTGTATATGATAAAATGAAATAATTCTGAATGACAACTTAATTGACTCTTCTATACATAGCTGAATTTAGCAAAGGCCTTGTACTGTACTCAGGAGCATGCTGTAAAATTTAGTGCTTGGATGTTAAAAACTGCTCTATAAGAAAGGATTTAAAAAGAAGATACATCTCATCATCATGGAATTTGAAAAGAAGTTTTTAAAGTTACTTTATGGAACAATGAAGCAGGAGCTGTAGCAAGCAAATCTCATAGAGAATACTGCATTAATTAAAGAATACAAATAAATTAAAACATATTACCAATAATAAACATATCTATAAATACAAAAGTTTGTACCTAGGGTAGGGCTAAGTAAATATGTCTGGTTTTATTACTGATGATGTTACAGGTGTGTGAATGAATAAGAAAAATTAAAAATTTTAGACAATACAAATTTCTGATTTGGATGTGTATAGTAGGTATGTGTATGTTATACATAGATACACGTAGATGGCGTGTATGTGTATGTGCATACACATGTATGGTATATGTGAAGAAAGACAAGGACAGAGATGTACAAAGAGATAGAGAAAAATTTAAATTAAGAATATAAATTTTAATATTCTATAAAAATGTTTAATAAAAGTAAAAATTTTAAAAATAAATAATTAAGCAGGGATTGGTTTGGTACTACCCTGAATATTTAGTCTGCTAGGCTCAGTCTGCATACTAATAGAATAATGCTTTAGTACCGGCTTCTAATTTTTATCTCATCATCTATGATGAATGCATTAAGGAAAACTTATTGAAAGTCAGTTTATTTGTATGTAGTATAGAAAATTATTTATCCTTTCTTAAGGATTAAGACAATCAAAAGAAGTGAGATTGTGAAAACATTTCTGTAACAGTGTTTCTTAACATGTCATTTCAGATTTCTCATCAGAATCGCCTTAAAATAGTCAATGGAAAATGTTCAATTGTGATAAGAAAGAAGATTTCCTCAGATAAGTTTTTCTAAGTTTTTTTTTTGTGTGTGTGAAAATATTGTACTGTCATAAACTTTTTACTTTTTGCCCTAAAAATCGGAGGCAGGAAATACAAGTGGCTTATTTCATTACAGTCACCGCTTTTATTCTGGGCATATTGAAAGACATCCAATATTAAAGTGGGACAGAGGGAGTTTCTAACATTGATATGCACTTTTTTTTTAATCTACTTTTACTTGAGTACAACAACCAATCCATCATCTAAGGTTCTTTCTAGGCCTACTGTGCATTGGGAAATGGGCATTTCATATTGTATGTCTAGGATCATTGCTTATACCCTTTGACATATTATACAGCATTCCACCAGAGAAGGACAGACTGAATTAAAGTCCATGCATGCTGTGATTATTCATACAGAGGAGACATGTAAGGCTCGATGCTTATCATCACAAATAAAATATCTCTACTGCCCTTGAAAACATTTCATCTATATCTTCTAGTGACTTGACTTTATATCACAGACTAAATCTTGGGCAAATATTCTTACCTAGCAACTACAAACCCTCTGTTTATTACCCAGCAGAATACTTGATTCCTTTTCTGACCTGTGTGGCAGTGATCATTAAAGATGTAGGTCCTTGAAACACACCACTTGGGTCTGAAACCTGGTGTCTCAACTATGAACTGTGTAATCTTGGAGAATGCATTTAGTTTTATAGGGAGGAAAAGTAATTTTATCTTCACCCTTTGTGAGTTCTTACCTGGATCTCCTAGTAATAAAGACAGATTAATAAAAGAAGAACAAACAGAAGTTTAATAATATGTATACCTCTGTATATGTGGGAGATAACCTAGAGAAATCAGCAAATCTCCAGAGCAGATCTCAGAACAGTAGTTTTGTCTCTAGATTTAAATAAAATAGCTTTCTGAAACAAAGAAAGAAGAGTATGAGAAAGCCCAGTTAGGACTAGAAAGGCATGAAATGAAGGATTTATTATATAGATTTTAGTTTGTTCTTGCTCCATCAATACGAGCCTCTAGGGAATTAGTCATGATTCTCATCCTGCCACAGAGAGGGAATTCCTTACACAGATTTCCTTTATGAATTAAATTTCTCTTACAAAAGATCATCTTTCTGAGCTGCAGTGCCTGTTGTTTCTGAAAATCACCAGTTCCTAGTAATCTCTATGCCAAAGAGTGGCATATTCTGGAAAACTCATTGAAAGTCCA
The DNA here is from genome assembly GCA_004024805.1 of Geosciurus inauris. Lineage (NCBI taxonomy): Eukaryota > Metazoa > Chordata > Mammalia > Rodentia > Sciuridae > Geosciurus > Geosciurus inauris. Next base: position 25,567 of record PVHX01008302.1, on the reverse strand, counting down.
TATTCTCCTATGGACCACATTCTCCTATGATTACATTTTGGGTGCCATAAACCGAATATCAATTTCTTTGGACTACAGTTTCCTCCTTTGTAAATGGCTACAAGAAACACATGTACCTAAAGTGATTATAGAGATCAAATGAATTAATACAGCAAGCAGACACAATTTTTCTTGGGACATAGCACAATGAACAAATAAACAAACAAATCAATTCTTAGGATGATTAACTTGATAATAAACCATTGAAATAAAATGAAAGACAAGACTAAGGCTTTAGGTAGCTAACAGAGATATAGTAATTACTTGCCTATTAAGACAAAGAATGATTAAGAACAAATTTTGAGAGAGTATGAAAATATCTACACAGATATTTTAGCAAGAAATGATGAAAATTGAATTGGAGAAGTTATATAGGTCAAAGTACAATGAAATCTAATTAGAACAAATGAAGTATTAATCTTAAAAATGTCTGAAAGTTTTCCAAGGTGTCTCATGAATTCCAATAAAATCAAGCTTTTCATCTAGTATATATTGCAAAATGTAGCTTCATAATTACACACATACAGACTCACCATCCAAAAACATATGTATAGGAGACCAGAATATGCTATCCCAAATATGCTATAATCAATACTGATTGTTTTGATAAACTGCAACTTGTAAATGTCTGAAAAGTTGCCTTAATGTGGATAAGTTTCTATCTATGAAGGCAGTGTGTACTTCTAAGTCAGTCTCATTCTCTCTCTCTCTCCCCCAGAAAAACAATGATGACTGAATCTGTGGAGACCCTTATCCTTACAGAAGGAACTCTCTTAAATCTACATAATGCTATGATTTGGTGTGGATAAAGGTCACCCAAAGGCCCATGTGTTGAATTCTTGGTCCCCAGCCTCTGTGCTGTCAGGAGGAGGTGAAATATTTAGGAGGTGGGGCCTAGTGGGAGAAAGCTAGGCCATTGTGGGCACGCCTGTCAAGGGCATATTTGGACCTTTGGTCTTTTCCTCTCTCTTCTTTCTTTTCCAGCCACCATGAGGTAAGCTTATTCTGCCATGTGCTCCTTGTCCTGATGTTCTATTTCACCACAGGCCCACAGGCAATGGAGCCAAGTCACCACGGACTGAAACTGTCAGCTGAGATCAATTATCTTATTTATCTCAGATATTTGTTACAGGAGTGGAAATATGACTAACACAGAAATATGGCAGTGATAAATGAGTCCTTGCTATGAATATATCTTAGAAGATGTGGAAGAATCTTTGGAAATTGTTTGCAGGAGAAGTTTGGAAAAGTTTGGAGGAGTGGCTAGATAAAACCTAGAATGTTGTACCTGGAGATGAATGGATGATTCTGGTGAGGGCACAGAACAGCATAATGGTGATAGAAATACAAAGGTCATACTCATGAGGTTTCAATGAAAATTAGGACTGTATCAGGGATGACACTAAAGGTCACCCTTGTTAACAGTAGCAAAGACTTTGAATGCATTATGACCATGTCCTGGACTTCTTGAGAGACTGAGTTTAAATGTGATGGACTCATTTATCTAGTAGAGGAAATTTCAAAGCAGTTCAAACTTCAGGCAGTGGTATGGGTTGCTTTTAACCAAATTCACTGTGAAAATCAGGAGTAAAGAGTAAGGTGGGAACATTTGAAAAACTTGCCATCTGACCACAAAAGGAACGCATTTAAAGGCACTGTCAAGCAGGGTTCTGCTGCTCAAGAGATTAGTGACATTTAAAAAAGCCAAACACTTTGTGCCAAGACAATAAGAAAGATGCCTTGAGGGTATCTCCAGAATCTACAAGACCCCACAATGATAGCCTCAAAGGTATGAAAGGATTTTCCTTTGAGAATAAAATCTTGAGAGGCCTTTGCACCTTTACCCTGAAGGCACTCAGAGGACACTAGAGCCATGACTGGAACCAGCCTAAATAAAATTTGCACCCAACAGCAGAATTTGACATCATCCAAGTGACTTTAGTTTTGCAGACCCGCAGAATACAAGAGTTATGGGGTCATGGAGGCTTCCACCGAGATTTCAAAGGAAAATTTGGTGGTAGGGGGTGATCAGGCAATGTATAGAAAGGTCAAGATCCTTTCATGAAGCACTTCACAGGGAAATGCATAAAACTGAGAATGGAGTCAAAGTTGCTTTGGAAACCCAAGAAGGTATAGATGGAAGAACATGGAATACCCCCTCCGGGAAATTCAGGCAGTATGCAAAACTTGGCATAGAGGGAGGCCATGTGGGATGCAGCAAAGGCTAGCGTCCTCAGGATGCCAGACAAGGAGAATGGGAATTTAATGACCTTGCTTGGTTTTGGTCTTGTTTTGATCCAATCACTCCTTCCTATTTTCTTGCTTTTCCTTTTAGGAAAGAGAATGTTTAACCTATGCCTTTGTATCTTGGAAGTATGTAACTCTAATTTTGATTTAGTTACAGGGACTCACAACTGAGTTTGCCGTGAGTCTTGAGAAGATTTTAGACTTGGATTTTTGAGCAATGCTGAAACTGTTAAGACTTTGGAGACTCGTGAAGAAAGACTGAATGTATTTTGTATTTTGTGATCCATAGGGACGTTTGGGGGCCAGGGGTGAAATTCTATTATTTGGATTTTGAACACTTCCCAAAGGCCTATATTTTTAAGGCTTGGTTATCATCCTGTGGATCTATCTGGAGGTAGTAAAGGCTTTAGGAGGGACCTAGCAGAAAGAAGTTAGACCACTGCTGATATGACCTTCAAGAGGATATTGGACCTCAGCCCCTCTTCCTCTTTTCTTTCTTTGCTTCCCAGCTACTGTGAGCTTCATCTATCACTTTTTTCAGTTGTATTGTACTGCCTCACCACAGGCTCAAAAGCAATAGGGTCAAGTGTCCATGGACTGACACCTCTAAAACTGAGAACCAAAACAAACTTTTCTTCTTTATAAGTTGATTATCTCAGTTATTTTGTGATAGTAATGGAAAGTGACTAGCACACCTACCAAATCTTACCCTTGTTGAATGTGCTTTTCTGGTCATTTTCTCTTAACCTGACTTTCCCCTTACTTTCCTTCTTTGTTTCACGAAACTATAATATTGAAGCCTAGAAACAAAGGTATATTTTTGAAATCTATTCTGGAGATTTACCAATTTTCTGGGTTATCTCCCATGAATACAGGAGGTATATATATATATATATAATTAAACTGGTGGGTTGTTTTTTCACTTATTAACCTCTTTAATGACACAGATACAGAGAGACTCAGTTTAAGAAATCATGAAGGATGGGAGGAGAAAATTACTTTTCCTTCCTTACAGAATGTTTTAATATTTATAGATAAAGAATAATTATGTCACTATTTTATAACATTAGATATAATAACTATGTCTAGTACAAATTACAATATGTACTCCACACTTATCACTGGCTTTTATATTTTCTCAAGACCAAAGAAGTCATTATTTGTATATTAAAAACAATATTTAACATAACTATTTTCTGAGTCTGACAATTTCTCACTTTGAAATGTGAAAACCAGCATTTGACATTCAGTGATTTGACTTATTATGTATGGTCCTCCTTCAGACCATTATGTACTTGCTTGCTTTGCCCTTTGGCTGAGATAAAATTACCAGTCTTTACTCTGGAGTAGTCTGCATTTCATCTGCATGTGTCTGTCTTGAATGAGTCATTAACCAGACCTGAACTGGCTTCCTAAATGTGTCAGATGTAAAAAAGAAAAGGGTTCCATTGTATTCTTTTGATATTTTAGAAGCATTCCTGTATTTTTTTCCTTTTGGCAAAGAATAAAAAATTTGTAAGAAAAGCATACAAAAATAATTTCACTTTGCTTTTATTATGAAAAAGACAGCAATTTTGAAAATTCTTGAATAAATTCTGGAAAGCATTTGCCTTTGATTTGCCTTTGATTCGCTTTAGAAACTGATGTTGACTGTTTTTAGAAAGCTTTGGGAATAAGAAAAACAAAACAAATAACAAACCATCACTAAAAAGGAAATCTTTCTTTTTATCAACTAGTTCAAATTTACTTCTAAAGGAACAAAGCAAATCACATTTATAATTTTTCCAAGTACCTAAAAGGAATTCTTGGCAGCTCAAAATCTGCCTTTAACTTTATCTATTTTGAAAACCAATTGTTCTTTTGCCACTATTTTATCTTTAAAAAAATAAGGAAAATAAAGCTTTCATCTCTTTTGCCATTACAAATCCTCAAGGTATGTCTTTAGTAAAACATAAGAGCTGCATTTATGATAAAGCTAATAGGCAAGCAAGTTTTCAAGACATAAAAATTAAATGTCACTGAGTAATTTGAATTGAAATGGAAAATAAATCTTTTAATTATTATAGGTCTGTGTTACTCCATAATTAGTACTTTCTAAATGATTAACTGCATTATTCACATGCCTGAGCTATATCAAATACAGCATAATTCCTTTCCTAATTCTTTCATAATTTTAAAGTAAGAATTCTCTGTAAGTATTAATGATGTCATTGCATTTCAATCTCTTAAAATTTGTACTAAAATACATTTCATAAGAACTTTTAATTTCAAAGTAAAAGAAATGGTTTTCCAAATGTAAATGGTTTGTAGTAAACTGTAACTCTATCTTTTTCTTAGTTAAATCATTGGACTTAAAATGTCTATATTAAAGGCTTATAGTTATGGTACTGTTTTTAGAGTTCAGAGGAAACTTTCAGTCCCTGAACCATAGCTGCCCTTTTAGTTTGCAGGAACCTGAGGAAATATAATTTGTGAAGGAAGAACTTCTCCATATAAACAATCTAATTTAAAAATGCATGACAAGATTCCTGGTTCATGTAAGATTCAATGATATGTTATGGAAGATGTGGAAAAATGGGAAGATAAGACATTCTTACCTAACTATTTATTTTCAAAAAATTATACATGAAGATTCTGCATAGTGTCTTAAGTGCCAGCTCTTTTGGTTCACTTCTTATTTATTTATTTATTTATTTATTTATTTATTTATTTTCTTTTAAAACTTATACTTTATTTAATTTTTCTTGTTATTCATCCATTTTTTCCATATTTCATTTATTTATTTGTTCTATTTAGGCTTACATGATAACAGAGTGCAATTTGATTCATTGTACATAGATAGAGGATAACATATCAATTCTCTAGTTGTAAGGTGTATAGAATCACAACATATATGCAGTCATACATAAAGTTAGGGCTATGATGACCATCATATTCCACCACCTTTACTGTCCCCATGCTCCCTCCCCACTTACACCTCTGTGAACAGAGTTCCACCATTGTTCCCATGTCCTTTCCCACATTATGGATCAGCATCCACTTATCAATGAGTGCATTTGGCATCTGGTTTTCTGAGATTGGCTTACTTCACTTAGCATGATATTCTCCAACTCCATCCATTTTCTGGTTCACTTTTAAGAACCAGCTTCTTCCTTATTTTCAGTGCGTCATTCTTAGCTGATTTAGTATTTTACACCATGGGTAAAAGGTAATCATGATATTATAACTGACAATGTTATGGTTCTTTGGAATTTGTTCATATTAAACAGCATAGGTGTGTGTCTGTGGTTCCTTAGTACTATTTATTCAGTATTGGGGACATCATTACTCAAGATAGTATCCACATGAAACCTTTCAAAACCAGCTTCCAATGATTCTTTCAAAGTTTGATACTGGTTTTGATTACAATGCCCCAAAATATATTGGGGGGAAGAAAGGAAGGAAGAAAGTTAGGAAGGGAAGGGAAGGAATGATGGAGAGAAGGAAGGAAATTCACTTTGTTTTACAAAAAATAAATTCTGACAAATAACATTTGAGAAAAAAAGTAAGTGATATTAATTAACCACTGGATGATTTTAGAAATCAAGGGGTACTTACTTAAATTTTCTGCCATCTTATCCATAAGTTTATTTTGGAAAATTGGGTGATGGTACAACACAGCATTTCATTACTCTAAGTTCATTAGCACCTAACTCAAATAGAGTTAGTGAACGCATTCCTTAGGACACTCTATTTGGGTTGGAAATATTTTAAAGTCAGTTTTTCTCTTAAAATTAGCTTATAATATGTGACACTTAGAATACATACATGGCTGTTTCTTTACAATAATGAGGGAAAAAACATTATGGACTTGAAGGGATTAATACTGACCTGAAGAGATTTACCAAGAAAGCATTAGACAGATGGACTCAGTAGCATGTTATTAGTGTAAATCCAACCATTTCTGAGATTCAAAATCATCTCAGACACTTCTTTACTTGATCATGCAATTTTTGTTGAATTTCATAAGTCTATATAATATTTTGCTTAAATTATAATTCTGTCACTTACAAATTTTGTATACCCATGTTAAACACAGATTTTTATAAACAAAACATACAGGCAAACTCTACCTAGAGGTAAAGAAACAATGACCCCCTTCCCCCCAAAAAATCAAATAAATGACTCCAAATTTGCATTACATAAAAGATTATTTTCCAATTGAATAATAGATCAGTAGGTACATAAAATTACCAATTAAAAGCTAATAAAAACAATTTCATCAATACATATCCAATTTCTACTCTGCCAAAGTGATGGAAAAGGGCTTTAGATCCAACCGTATTTACAAGAGATTATTTCAAGTTTTCAAGGAATAGCTTATTACTAAGCTATGGAATCTATTCTAAAATCAGTTTTGAAACTCAACTAAGTAAACCTCTTAAGCCTTCAAAGCCTGGGAATGCTCCTGTATCTACAGCTTTAGCCTTTGCCCTCTGGCCCACACTGAGTTTTTCTTCCTCTGCTTAGAATATGCTATTAGAGAAATATTTCCATCAATCTGTTCCCCACCATTTCAGTATTGTGGTCCAAGAACCTTGTTTAACTTTTTCTGATCCTATTAATCTGAGTTGGTAGTGTTTTTTACTGGTATAAAATGCCCAAGAATGTCATGAGTCTCCCATGGATGTCATGGAGATTCATCCTGTCAGACAGGAGGCTGCTCCATTGTTTTAGTCAGCTTTTGTTTTGCTGCTGTGAACAAGACCTCACAAGAACCACATAGAAGAAGAAAAATTTATTTGTCACTCAGAGTTTCAGAGTTCACAGATGGCTGACTCCATCATGCTGGGCCCAGGGTGAACGTCATGGCAGAAGGGTGTGGCTAAAGAAAACACCTCACAACATGGCACCAGGAAGCAGAGTGTTCTACTCACCAGGGACAACATAGATGCTCCAAAGGCACACCCCAAGTGACCTACTTCCTCCAGCCACATCTTACCTGCCAGTTAATCTAGTCAACTGAATTAGTGCACTGATTAGGATAAGGCTCTCATATCATAACACTACCATGTCACCTCTGAACTTTCTTGCATTTTCTCACACATGAGCTTTGAAGGGTCATTTCATATCTAAATTGTAACAGTTGTATATCATCCCTGGGTATTTCCTTCTCCAATTCTAGATCCTGATGACATGGCTGAAGGATAATGACGCTAAGATTCCTAGAAGCTCCCTGATTTGGTTGAGAGAAATGGCAAATAATATTATTAACTACTTCAAAGATTTTATGTAGCAGAATATGATCTTTTGATCTTTTCAATGTTCTAGCAAAAAGTTTTAAGCCACATACTGGGATATTTCTCTCTGACACATTTTGAAAGCAATCTCTTAATTCAATTTCTTCTTCTTCTTCTTGCCATCTAAGTAGACTGAGAATACCCAAATCATTTGCTCCTGATTCCTGTTTGTTTTTTTTCTTTAAATCAATGTTTCCTTCAATGGACCTCTCTCTTCTCGCATTTTATTACAAACTGTAGTCAAGGAACCAGGTTGTATTTTCAATATCTTGCTGGGAAATGTCAGTCAAATGTCACAATTCATTATTCACATATGCATCTTTTCACATAAGTGCAGGATAAAATCTTAGAAGCTTTCTGTCTCTGAGTAACAAAGACCTCCTATGACACGTACCTTGTGGCCTTCTGAGCTTTCAGCAACAACACCTGCAAAGTCAATATTCCTTCTCACCATTTGTTCCCAGTGATTCAGATCTTCTCTTCAGGTGATTTAGGTTTCTCTTGCATGCTCCCCGACTTCCTGCTGAACCCTCCCCCAAAGTCACTAATGTCCATGGTCCTACTTATAATAATCATCTAAGACTTTTCTATCATGCCCCTCAATTTCTTTCATCCTCTGCCCACTGCTCAATTCCGGAGCTGTTTTTATATATTTTTAGATATCTGTTTATGATTATCACCCCATTCCAAATATCTCTTAGATTTCTAAAGCTGTGAAAAATTTACCATAAATATAGTCAATTAAAGCAACTTATATTTAGTATCTCATAGTTCAGTTGGTCAGTAATCTGAATGAGTTCTTAACAGGAGGCTAAAAAAAGAATCCATTTCCAAACTCACTCAAGTTATTGGCCAAGTCCAACTTCTTGCACAGTCAGCAGAAGGCAGCCCTGAACTCCAACAGGCATCTCTGCTGTTTCTCAGTGGTCCTGCATATCTTAGGCTAGCAATGACCTGTTAAATCCCTTCTGTTCTTGGGATAGCTCTGACTTCCACTTCTGCTCTCTCTTTTCTATCTCCTCTGCCAGCTAGAGTTCTCTTGTAAGAGTTCTTGTGATTGGACAATCTATACAGAAAATACAAGTTTATACTCTGCATCATATCAGCAAAATCCCTTTTGCCATGTGATATAGCAGATTGCCAGGTCCCAGTGTTTAGGAAATGAACCTCTCTGCTAATCTAATCTTTTTAGCATATTTTTTATAAAGTCAGTTAAATCTGGATTCCAAAATCGGGAAGAGAGTATAAGAAAAGAAATCATATACTCATTTTATTTATGAAGGACAGTGAAAAAATATAAATAAAATAATATTAATCAAAGACAACAAGCATAAAAAGTATATCATAATCAGGAGAAATATGTTCCAACAATTTAGTAATGACTTAATAATTTACTCTTTCACTGTACCAAATTATTGAACTGAATATGGAACATGAAATCACTACCTCAATATATGCAGGAAAAAAGCATTTGATAAATCCTATACCTTATTTATGATACGAAAAAGGAAAACTTTTTGATACTAGAGATAAAAAAGAAGTCCTACCTAGAAGTTGATAGGTTTTATGCAATAATTTCCTCAAATACTCAAATATTGTGTTTCATCAGGAATCTTTGGTTTAATTTCCCTTAAGATAAGAAAAAAGATAAGGATATCAGCTATCACCATCACTATTTAACATAACTTAGGAATTTGGGGTTATTAATGTGAGGAAAGAACAAAAAGAGATGTAATAATTTGAAAGAAAAGATGAAAATGTCATTATCTGTATGTGTTATGATCAGTCAACTGCCTGGAAAACCAGTAGAGCCAAAGACATTCTAATTTACTAAATAAATTAGTAAATTAGAGCACTCCATGATGTTTTCTGATAGAGAATCAACTTGCAATAATGCAAAAGAGGTTTTTTTTTTTTTCAGCAATAGCAATCAACCATAAAAAATGTCACACATCATCCATAACACTTATAAAAACCTTAAGTTCTATGATAACCTAAGCAAGAAAATGTTGGTATTATTTGAATAAAGCTTTGAAACTCTTAATATTGAGCTAAGAGGTAATCTAATGGAGTGGAACTTAATTTCTTGAAAAAATACCCAAGATAGGAATTATTTTCAAATTAATCTTTAATATGTAATTTAAAAACCTAAAAATCAAAATTCCATTTGATTTCTTGAAGAACTCAATAAACCTATTGCAAAATATGTAATGAAGGAATAAAGGTCCACACATAGCTAAGCAAGCCTTAAGAAGAAATAGGGATAACTTACATTAGTAAATGTTACCACATTCTAGACAGTCACAGTAATCATATCAAAAAATATCATTACCATGCAAAAAAGCAGGCAAAGATACCAATAAGCATAATTGCATGATTATGACTAGTATTTTAAGACCTTCTGTGAGTTAATAAGTACATCTCACCCTTCCCTCCCCTTAACTTAGAGACTTAACTTTCCTGTTATTAGTAAAAGTAACTAAGAGTCAAACATGCCACTCAGGAGCCCTCTTATGGATAACTGGGCTGGATATACCCTTAGGAGAGTTTGGAAAATTTCTTCTGTCACAATTATTTCCCCTGTGTTCCATGCATATTGACAGCTTTATATTTTCTCCCACATAATTAATTCACCAGACCATTTGTAGCTTGATCCCAAAAGAATCAAGAAATTCTCCTCAATTCTTAGCAAGACAATTAATTTATTTGTTATTTATATTTATTATTAAGCATCATCAATCTGCTTCAAACATTTCATTTGATTGGTTTCAGTGACATGCAGGTGACAATATCACTGATTTGAGAATCTTTCATTTGAGAAAAACAAATTATAATCCAGTCACTACAAAAGAAAAGCAATGAGGTATTTATTATTATTAACTTTTGTTCTGAAAGCTAATGAGTAATTATGTTATGCACCTCTTAATATGAGGCAGTTTCAATAACAGGAAACTTAACGTCATGCATGGTAAATATTGCACCCTTTATCTGAACCTGCCTTCCAAGTGATGAGATGTCTTCTTTGCAATGACCAACAAAGGAGCAATTATTGAAAGGGAATGAATTTGAATTTAATCCCCCCAGAAGAAAATAATAAACAGATAAACAGCTAAAAAATATATGAGGCTTATTTATTTCCCAGGTGAGGCAAAACAATTAGATAATCCCTTCCTTTAATTGCCTATAGGATATAACACATCTTCCAAATATTACTTGCTTGGAAAAGCAGGCCCCTTTGTTTCCTCTCACACTCTAAGAAACTCACCTTTTCTGAATTTTTACTAGGTGTTTCAGTCGCATTAGACAAAGGTACTCCTAACTGTGATTACCAGCTACATTTTTAGAGTATGCAAGCACTCTAACAGACATTGTTCAATTAGGAGAATAAATAAAATTAGTAATATGAAAATAAATAATGAACGAGGATGCTGCCAAGAACAGCAAATGGCCAGGGAGCTGAAGACTGAGAGCCATTTCCCTGACTGCATAATGGATAGAATTTCCTTTTGTGTCCTTGAAGACTTCATTAGATAAGTAAACTTGCTGTTTCTGTTTTTATTTTCCTTATAATAAAATTCCCTTTTGGGGCTTTTAAAGGGATTATATGGATATGTATAAGCAAAGAAACAATCCTGAATTACTTTAATATTATTTTTTTCTTCTATTTGTTTTCTGCCTTCTCTGGCTTTCATTGAGAATTTTATACAATTCTTCTATTTTAGCATATTTTTATACTTCTTTTAAAATTTTTAAGTGGTTTGTCAAAGTTTGCAGCATTAATATACAACTAACACATTTTTGGAATATGATAAAACTGTTTCCCTTCACAGGTAACCCAAGGAATTGTTCTCAGTTCCTCCCTCTGATCTCTGAAAATAATGCTGTTATTAATTTAGTTTATCCATATACTTTTGCATTGTTGCTAATATTAGTCTGAGAAACCACTGTTAGATTCATTAACAGTAAGTAAAGTACCAGATCATACTTTACCTTAATTTGTTCCTTCATGAGCACTCTTCCTTTCTTTATGTATCTGAGTTTCTGACCTATATTATTTCCTGTTCTCTAAAGAACATTTAACATTTCTTTAAAAGACAAATCTACAAGCAGTACATTTCCTTATTTTTTTCTGAGAAAGGTTTTTTTTTTTAAATTTCTGCATTCCTTTTAAAGGATAATTTCATATGATACAGAATTCTAGGCTAGTGATTTTTTAAAAAGATTTTAAATATTTCACACCACTCTCCTTTCTTGCATGTTTTTTTATAATTCTTGTCATTTATTACTCCATAGGTGAGAAGTTTTCCTTGCCACATTTACCCTTCATTTAGCTATCTTCAAGATTTTCTTTTTGTATTTCATGTCCTCTTGACATGAGTTTGGGTATCATATATCTATGTGTATATGTGCAGTTTTTTTTTTTTTTTTCTCTGCTTTGTGTTTTCTGGGTTTTCTGGGTCCGTAATCTGATGTTTAACATTAATTTGAGGAAACTCTCAGGTATTAATACTTCTAAATTTTTTTTTCTTCGTTTTCCTTCTGGTATTCTTATTTTGCACATGGCACATCTTTTGTAATTGTTCCATTCAGTTCATAAATATTCTATACCTTTTTTTTTTGCATTATTTTTACACTTTGTATTTAAGCATTGGGAGTTCCTCTTGACATTTATTCAGCATTACTGATTCTTTCTTCAACCATATCCAGTCTGCTAATGAACCTATCAAAACATTCTTCAGTTCTATTACAATATTTTTGTTTTCTAGCATTTCCTTTTGGTCTTTTCCTAGATTTTTCATTTATCTCTTTACCTGCTTTTACATCTCTACTTTCCCCAAGAGAATCCTTAGCACACCAATCACAATTATGTTACAGTGTTGGTCTCATAATTCCAGACTCTGCTATGCCTGAGTCTGGTTCTGATGCCTGTTTTGTCTTTAGACTATATTTTTTTTCCCTTTTAACATGCGTTGCATTTTTTTGTTGTTGTTGCTGTTGAAGGCCAGACATGATATATTAGGTAAAAGAACTGAGATTGATAGGTCTTTATTGTGCAGTTTTATGTTTATCTGGCTAGGAGGTAGGCTGTGTTTATTGTTCATTATTGCTGTGGTGTCAAGAGCTAAAGTTTCCTTAAGTGTTCTTGTGTTTGTCTCCTCTGTTGTCTTTAGGTTTACCTATGGACTCCTTAAGTGGGATGTAAAGCTCGCAGTTTTAATAACTGTAATCCCATTTTCATAACAAGTCCTGTTGATGTGGTGGTGAGGTGTGGGCTGATGGAGAGCAATCTATGGTCCTGTGCCTTGCATATTTCACATTCCCACATTAAAGGCTACAGTATCTATATGAGTATTTTCTTTTCCTCAAGTTGCAGTCTAGTTGCTGGAGTTGCTACTTCCTCTACTGCCACATTGGTTAGGTTTTGGCAAAACCCATCGGTAGGTACTGGTAAAGTATTTTTCCTTTACATGAAGGACTTGTCAGAATGAGAAGCTCTGGATATGTGTCAAAATCTTCCCCTGATGGAAGCATGAAGACATTTTTCCCTCTGATCTTTACACTGAGAATGTGGTAGGGCACCTGGGAATAAGACTCTGGGAACTATGAGGGCCCCTAAGGCCTCAGTGTCTTTAATTCTCAAACTTGTCTACAGTAAGGCCACAGCAACTCAGCCAGCATAGTCTAAAGTGTCCCTACACGCACTGGCTCCAGCTGCAGGCTTCTGTGATTCTTTGTAGCCACAGGGAAATCATCTCTCTAGGTTTTAGATAAGCAATTGGCCCTATGACCTCAATTCTCCAATGTATATAAGAAAAGTTTTAATTTTCAGTTTGATCACTTATTTGATTATTGTCAGCACAGGAGTAATGGCTTTCAAGCTCTTTACACTGCCAGGTAGGAAACCAAAAAATTTTTTTGTCAAAAATGGAAGTTAAAGCCTGACCTGTCTTTCATTATAGGTGCTCATTTCTACCAGCATCTAGGATTTAGTCCTCACTTTACAGAGACTTTAAAGTAACTGGGTATATCTCTTATCTAGCATTCTTCCTTGTGTGTTATCTGCAGCTCAGTCATGCTAGGGCAGGGGGATAGATTGCAAAAAAACAAAGGAAATAAGAAAATACTAGAGGTGGAATGTGAGATAGAGGTTGGCTGAAAAATTCTTGTGGGTAAGACCCAGAAGCAATGGGCTTGAACAATTCTGTGTTCAAGGTGCCTCTTGTGCTCTGCAGGAAGCAGCGCCTCCATCCTTCTTGACACTTTGTCCAGTGGCATCTGGCTGGGTAAGCCTTTCTCCTGTCCACGATGTTCTGCCTCTCACCAATTACCATAGCGGGAGGGGTTTATAGGTTAGATTATGGAAGTGGTGACCTCCTTAGCTTAGCCTGCTTTGTCCCATTGTATGACCAGCATCCCAAGGAACTTGAAAGTATGCATTCAAGAAAGCAGCTTTAAAAAAATCAATTTATTTATTTTATTGGTCTGTTTAGTTACAAAGGATATTAGGATTAATTTTGACATAATTATAAAAGCATGGAATATAATTTGCTCTGATCCAGTCCTTTCCTTCTCCTCTTCCTTCTCTCTGTTCCCTTCCCTCTACTGATAGTTTTGTTTTTGAATTAAATTAGTGTCTTGTGGATATGCATAATGGTGAGATTTGTTGTGGCATATTCATATATATGCATTAGAAAGCCTGGTCTGATTCATTCCACTGTTCTTCCCGTATGCTATCCTTCCTTCCTCCATCTCAATCACTTTCCTCTACTCCACTAATCTAAAAAAGCAGCTTTTTACAGATAACACTAATTTGTCTCAATGAGAGAGAGGCAGGGTCCTTCAAGGTAATGTTTATACAGTCATTCCAGCCCAGACTCACTCTCGTTGTTCCCTGAATTTGGCTAGATTCTTAGGAACAGAGAGGGGCATTTCAGAGACATGGTGTTTTATTGTTCTCCTTTTGTTCCACAGATGACACCCTGTATATTACAAACCATGAGTTCATGTTAGCATCTCCAACTCCAATAAAATGCCATGCTCATTATAATCCTCTTCTTCTTTTACATTTTTAACCATTTCACAACAGTGAATGCATAGTTCCCTTTATCTACTACTTAAGTATTTGTTTACTTGGATGTATGTATGTATAACATGTAGCACTTAACTAAAAAAATGTAATGGAAATGGCTACATAGGTACTCATAAAGATTTCCCTAATTGACACCATTGCAAAAAAAAAATGAAACTATTAATAAGAGGTCAACACTTATATTTACTTCTTGTTTTTAATCTGAGGGTGTATAGTCAAAGTACCAGGTTCAAGAGATGCATTCATCACCCATTCACATAGTATACTTACGTCATTCATTTGAATTAAAGTTACATTAGAATTAGAGCTTTCTTTCTTTTTCAATTGTTGCTTGTTTTAGATTGTATTTCACTTTAGGTTATCCTCTATTTTTTTTGGTTTTATTTAGAGATTTGGGGTCTGTGAAATTTTGTCATAGTATCCAGAGTTGAATTTATAAAAATTTTATAGTCACCAAAGTGTGATTCTCATTACATTCCTTCTACATACTACCCTTCCCTATTTTTTCACATGATTCTCATATACTCCTGTAATCATTCTTGTTGCTTTTTCTTTATCCTTCTTATATTGCTTTTTGTACAAGTGAGCATTTTTCAGATATTCTTTATATTCCTTTTCTTCTTACATAAAGCATAGCATATTATGGATAATATTTGGCATTTAACGAATAATATTTGGCATTTAACTTCTTAACCTAAAGATATATGATGGGAATCACTACATAGCAGTTCATAAAGGTTTCCTCAGATCATTTATAAGCAGCACAATTCTTCTATGTTTATGCTACCACCCTCCTACCTGTGGGCACTTAGGTGGCTTCCAGTATTATGCAGTAACACAATGCTATAGTAAATAACAATGAATGCAATTGGATGTGCATCTGCAAGGTGAATTCCTGCCTAAGGAATTGGTCAAAGAGTGAATGCACATGTAGTTAGTTGTATCAGATATCCCAAATCCTACTTCACAGTGTTGAGCTCACCAATACCCTTTGAGAGGGTATTGAGAGGGCCTGTTGCCCAATATGCCTCATGAGCTGGGCTCTCGTCTGTCTAAACTTTCACCCATCTGATAAATGAGAAACGGTCTCTCAACATATTTTGTAAGTATTTCTCCTGTTATGAGTGAAACTTAATATCTTTCATGAGCTTAAGAGTTATTTTAATATCTTCTGTGAGTTTTCTACTCACATCATCCCATTTCCCTATAGGGCTTTGTTCATACTCTCTCATCCTTAAAAAAGAATTCTGCATATAGGTTGTAGTAGTCCTGAATACATAAGGAATGCTGCAGGTAGTCCCTCTGCATCTCTTCATTTATTATGGCTTTTGTTCTTGATCTTTATTACAAACTCCCCAAATCTTCCTATTTGTAACCACATTTGTCAATCTTCAATTTATCTAAATTTTGAGTCATAATTAGAAAGCCAATCCATACATCCAGGCTACAAAAGAATGCATCCTTCTTCTTTATTTTTATTAAGACTTGTGTGGTTTACTTTTTTTAATATTTAAATCTCTTGATCATTTTGAATAATATTATTTTATAAGGTTAGAAATATGAATCTAATTTTAGAGTCTTGTAAATGGCTGTTCAGTTGTCATAGTAATCATTATTAAATATACCATCTTTGTAAAATGGTATTTGATGGTCATTTCATCATATATGTACATGTGTATATATATAGAGCACTTATATATACATGTATGTATACACAGATACATTTATTATATACACACACTTTGTATTTGGATCCATCTCTGAAGTTTCTATTTTACTTCAGTGCTCTTCATGGACCAATGCTGACCTGTTTCAATTATGAGACTTTATGATACGTTTTATGTATGTTGTATTAGGTTTTTATAGCTTCCTTTGTTTATTTCTTAAATATTCTTTCATGCTTTTTTCTTTTATAGCATTTGTTTTTTAGCATTGAAGTGTCTCAATATACGAAGTTTATTGTAGGTTATTTTTTGTTTAAAGTTGATAAATTCTTCAGTTAACTATAAGAAACCATATATTATGGTGTTTAATCTTTCTATTGAAAAGGTAGGACAGTAGATATCTTTCCATACATCTAATTCTAATATTGTCTCATTTAGAAGGGTTAAAAAATATTTCTCCTCATGTAAATTCACTTTTCTATTACATATCCTTAAACATTTAAATCTTCTTTGTTGCCATTATAAATGCCATTTCCTCTACCTACCTTTATATCTTATTATTACAATGATATTTTAAATAAATATAAATATCACCAGGTAAAAAGTAGCTATAGGAATTATAGCCCATAGACTTTTCTTTTTTATTGTACTGGGGATTGAACGTGGGTACTTGACCACTGAGCCACATCTTCAGCCCTATTTTGTATTTTATGTAGAGACAGGGTCTCACTGAGTTGCTTAGCGCCTCGCCATTGCTGAGTTTGGCTTTGAACTCACCATTCCCCAGTCTCAGCTGCCAAAGTGCTGGGATTACAGGCGCGTGCCACCATGCCTGACTTATAACTCATAGATTTTAAAATATATTATAAGCTTAAAATACACAAGGTGGATTAAAATTCAGATTAAATAAATTAAAAGGAGGAAGACTAGAAGAAGAAATTATCCAGAGTACATTCCAGAGATAAAAGACATTGAAAATGAAAGCAAAAAAGAGAGAGATGAAGGATAAATAGAATAGAAGTGTATATCTGACTCCCCAGAGTTTCTGAAGGACAGATTGGAGAACAACACTCAACATCACCAGTGAGGATGGACCACAAGGGTGGCCAATTCCACTCACAGTGGACAAAGTACCTTCCTTCATGCACCACAGTGGAAACATAGAGCAGAAAATGCACGTGATGAAAAGGAACAAAAATCCTGGCAGAGAAAAAATTACGGATTCTCTCTAGGACAGTAAGAACTGAATGACCAGCCAAGTTATCAATATGATAGTACAAAACAGGAAGTGGCTATCCAATAAACTTTATGCTGAGAGACTCTAACTCTCAGCCAGGAATTCATTCTTGTTAAAATAGATTTTGAGGATTAGTATGGTATTTTCTGAAAAACAAAAAAAAAATCTTAGAAAAATTATCACCAATGAAATCTTATTAAGATATTTCTTTCTGTCTTTCTTTCTTTCTTCCTTTCTACCAGGGACTGAACCCAGCACTGCTCTATCACTGAGCTTCATTCCCAGCCTTTTTATTTTGAGACAGAGTTTTACTAAGTTGCTGAGACTGGCCTGGAATTTTTGATTCCCCTGCCTCAGCCTCTAGAGTGCTGAGATTACAGGCGTGGCCACAGCACCTAGCTGTTCTTTACTGTTAAATTTACTCTTAAATTTTCATGTTGTTTTAGACAAATAGGACATTTCCTGGTTTAAATGTGTAAACCACAAAAAGGAATAGTGAGTACAATTAATGATAACTTTGTAAGTAAATGCAGTCATTTGAATCATGCTATGCAAACACAAGAGTAATAAAAAATAACATTCAAGAGTCTGGAAATAGGTTATGCAAAAATAAGAGTACACAAGTTGAAATGTGATGGATTAGAGTTAAAGAAGTGTGGGGTATTTGTGTTGCTTGAAGGGTTAAATATAGGGATTAATTTTGTATTCTTATAATGTTGGAGTAAAAACTAGAAGAAAAGATGAAGTACACAGCTTTCAAATAAATGGAAATGTATAACATACTAGGAAATATATTAACTCATCTAAAATAAGAAAGATGGGACATGCTAAAATGTGATTAAAAATGAAACAGTAAGAAAGATGGTGCAAATAAATCTATACATATAAGTAATAATTAGTATTAATAAAAATTGAATAAGTTATCAAATTAAAAAATAGAAACCACTCCCTTCTTTAGAAATACAATGTTCAGTCTTATTCTATTGGCCATAGACCCAACTAAAAGATAAGCAGCCACTCAATTTGAAATCAAAGCATGGCAAAGTTATATCAGATATATATCAATTCCTGAAATGCTGGTGAAGCTCCAGTAATAACCAGACAAATTCAAGAAGAAATAGGAAATCTGAAGTATTAGATAACTGTTAAGGAAATCAAATTATTATTCAATAAACTTCAAGAGATAGTGCAAAGCCTTTAACACTTTCTACTTAGTTCTACCAGCTTTTTAAGGACCAGAAAATTCCAATAATTCACAAAGTCTCTTTTAGGAGAAGAAAAAAAGTAAGGGAGATCTAATTCATTTTATAAGTCTAGAATAGCTCTGACTCCTAAATAAGATGAGTATGATTTAAGTAAGGAAAATTATAACATTGATTTAAAATTAAGTAAAATATTAGTGCAAATCAAATAATATACAAAATAAAATGTACCATTATTTTTTGTTTTTTTCAATAATGCATGTTTAGATTAAATATTAAACATATTTAAAGTCATTCATGACAGTCTATTAAAGGGGGAAATAATATAGTTATCTCATCTATGCAGAAACAATAGCCCAACATAATTTGTCATCACTTTTGTGTAAAAATTAAAAGTACTCTTATTATTATAATTACTAGGAAAATATAACATATACTTTTTCAAAATCATTAATGAAAATATTCACCCCCATTATTGTGTTTCTATATTATCCCCCAGTACATTAATCTCAGGAAAGAAATTAAAAGTTTGGAAAGAAAAAATTGAAAGAAAGAAATGCAACATTTACAATTTGAACATGTTATGATTGTCTACAAGTAAAACTCAACATTTACTAAAATTAATAAGAAAATTTACAAAGGATCATGAATGAAAACCTGAATTGTAAAGTCAAACTTCATTTATAATGAACAGTAACGAAGTTCATGTTGTAGTACTATACCAATAAAATATGAATTATCTAGAAATAGCTCTAAAAATAAACATGTGAGTTCTGAGTAATAAAAAGTTGAGAACCTTATAGAAAAATAGCTAATAAGACAATAAACAATTATTAACTCAAGGTCTTGGATGGGAAAAATATACCACATTAAACCAACAATTTCCAAGTTGATCTAAAATATAATTGAAATAAAAATCAAACAGGTTTTCTTCACACTTCAAAAGCAAATTGAGTTTTGACATTTGTTTAATATTGTTGTTTACTATATCATTATAGCTAAATAAAAGAATTAGATGGCTATCCTTTTTGGAATCTGGTGAGTCATTTCAAACATACATACATACTTGTCTATTGACAGCTAATACATAGTCATATTATTAATAAGCACATGCACACTGACTTTGTATAATCCAAGTTCTAAAAGTTAAGTAACTGGAATTCTCCTACTGCATAATATTCAAAGACCATATCTTTGAAGCAATATTCTTTTTCAGTATGGATTAAGTTAACAGACTAACCAAAAGGATAAATTGTCATTTTAAAACAAACATGCCATTATAAAGAACTCAAAGGCAATGATAGCATCAATGAGTCAAATTATATTCCATCTGCTCAAAATCAAAATGCATTAGTAATATAAAAGTGACATTTTATTGACCCCAAATAAGCAAATTGGTTTTAGTAAAATAATAACACACTTCATGCTGCAGTAATGTTAGCTTCACTAGTGCTTTGAAACATTTTATGCAGTTCATACATTTATTTTGGATTTGCAGTTAAGTGTTTTACATTTAAGAATTTTGAATAAAACTTTTTGCGAGTACATAAATAGTATTCTGCTGGTACCGTTTATTTGCCACTGAAGCCTAACAAATCCTTTCTTTAAACACTACATTGCTCAAGTTCGAGAATGTACAGAATGTTTACCTATTCACCATTAGGAATTTTCTTTATTATAGTTTATGAACAGCTTGAAATCTAGATCTCTTCTATTTTAAATGGAGACTTTTGAACCCTTGAGGTACTGACAGTAAGAAGCCAATTCCATGTCCTGAAATTCCATGAGCTCCTTAGACTTGGTAATTTATTCTATAACTCCAGTGTGGCAGGATCAATGAGAACAGAGTCTTGGATCAAAAAGAATAAGCTTCCACCAGTTTCTAAAAGTATTTATTTAGCATGCCTTACTAAATAACTTTGAGCTAACATTTTTAATTTGCATAAAATTCTTATACTGTAGAAAAAATGTTGCCATGTCATCAGGACTTATGTTGGTATTTCAAAGGACCTTTTTCGCTTAATCACAATTGCAAATTATAATAAACAAAGCCCCTCAAAAATGCATGCAAAGTTAATGATTGCTTTCTACTGAAAGCAAGAAAGTGTTGTATTTAAAAATGAACTGTATAAATGTCTGGAGACACTTTCCTCCATTCCTCCTGGTAAGTACAACTACCACCCTGGAGAATATACATAAAATAAGCACAAAGAATGATAATAATGGACATCCTTCTCTTGTTATTTTTACTTTGCTACTGATCATAGGGGAAAAAAGCCTTGTCTTACATCATCATTAAGTATAATATTATAACTGAGAGTTTTGTAGATACTCTTTATCAAGCTGAAGAAGTTCTACCTCAGTTATTATTTATCTCAGTGTTTTTTTGTTTTGTTTTGTTTTCATGAAGGGATGTTCAGTTCCCTCAAACACTTGTGCATCAATTGATAGAATCATACAATCTCTCTTCTTTAAAAGTGTCAGGCACAATGGTTCAGGCTTGAAATCTCAACTACTCCGGAAGCTGAGGAGGAGAGATCATGGGTGGCCTGGGCACCTTAGGGAGACACCATCTCAAAAACAAAACAATGACGGTAAAAGAAACAGACACATTTTTTCTTCTTTAACATTCTGATATGGTGGATTGTGCCGATTGATTTTCAGATACTGAATCATCTTTGCATCCCTGAAATGAACCTCACCTGGTTGTGTTATATTTTTATCTGTATATCTTCCCATGTCAATCTTATAAAAGCAGCAGTCATAAGAAATTCAGAGTTAGCCATACCCCAATGTGATTTTACCTGCAAAAACACTGTTTGCAAAAAGAAGGTCATTGTACAGGGTACTGGGAGAAAGGGCTTCAACATAAATATTTTTTGTTGAACCATTAACCTACTACAAAAAAAGCAGCCTTCACCCACTCCTGGTTCTTTTTCACAGTCCTCCACCACTCAGGAGAAAGTCTGGGGAAAAGAAAAGAAATAATAGGATCACATTCAAGGACTCCAAATAAGCACAAAGTAGAATGAGCTATTGTATATTGATACACCCCAAATCTACCAGTGTTCAAGATCATATCTGGGAATAATATATTGTAGGACATAATATTAATGTTCAAAATGTATGAGAATTCATTGTTTTTTAAAATATTCTAGAAAGGTACAATAATATAAAAATAAAATTAAAATTGAGAAAACCATTCCATTTTAAATAACTTGAAAATCATAAAATACTTAGGAATAAACTAAAAGAGAAATGCAAGGACTATACAATCCAATATATTGTTGAAATAAATTAAGATGACTGAAATAAGTAGAAAAAGAACCATATTCATGAATCTGTTTAGGACGTTAAAATTGTTATAATAGGAATAATTGCTGTAAATATTCAAATTAATTCCTACTAAAATCATAGCTGGATTTGTTTTTGTGTGTGTATTTGTTTGTTTTTTCAGAAATCAACAAATGGATCCTAAAAATACCTTTCTTTTTGAAAATGAAGAATATTTAATATACACACATATACCAAAAAAAGCCCCAAACACAATAACATCAAAAGGCACTGAAACACTGCATAGTGCAAACACCAAAAAGATACAGAGCTATTATTAACTTAGTGGTGCTTATAAACACTAGGCAAGAACGCATGAAAATGACCCCTTCGTCCTCATTAGTAAGCTGGTCACTACTCTGAATTACTTTAAATTGCCTTTTTCTCCCACTTTATGAAACCTCATTAGCTATTGCTGTTGACGATGACTACCAGGTTAGACATATTTGGAAAGCTGCCTCTTTTCTGTACAATGGTGGTGTGTGTATGCCACCTCCTCGAGTGTATGTAGAAAGAATTTCTGCACATCAAGACCACAGCAAGGCAATTCTCTTGGGATAGAATTTTCCATGCAAATTTTTATGTTCTCTCAAGACACCTGGTCACAGAACTCTTCCAATCCACAGTCTCATATCAGGGGCAGGACAAGAGCCAGAAGTGTGAGTCTGGGTAAGCAACACAGGATGTGCTAGGCAGGCATAAAGGAGAACTTGTGCTCAGCTCCCAGGATATGAGGTATTCTGAATATATACCCCAGAGCTTGGTTTCCTAACAGCGTAATAACTTCTTACACCCTCTTCAAGGCAATAACAGGTTTTACAGGTGCTCTCCCATACTTAACCCCCACAGCAAACCATGTGTGTGTTCATTTTACAAATCATAAAACTGAAGCTTAAAGAGGTTTCGGACTAGGACTTAAGTCAGTGGGACAATCATTCTCTATCCAAGAGGCACTGATTAGTGCACAGCTGTAGACTACAAAGAATCCTACTCAGAGGCTGATTATGACTTCTTTCCCAAGTGCTGAGGAGGCCAGGAGACATTTTATTTTCTATTGGTTTTAAAAGGATGAAAGGGGGAAAAAGGAATCATTTTGATACTTATTGAAAAGGAGGTGAAAAGAAGGCAAACCGCACAGAAAAAGAATAATCTTCCTGCATGAAGTGGAAACAATGCTGAGAGAGAATGGGAGTCAATTGCCATCACATCACACGTAAAAAGGTAAGCCTCACCTAGCCCTGTTGCTCAATGTTAGGTAAGAGCTCTACCAACATGGCTTCCCCTCTTACCGCTGGAACCCATCTATCTCACTCTGCAACACAACATACACAGCTCAGGACTGGCTGCAAGAGGAATCCTATCTACAGATAGTTCCAACCATCCAAGAGTGACACAGAAGGGCTCCGGTATAAAAGCAACATCCCCAAATAGATAACTTTAAACTAAGAGAACCTATGAGTCACAGGAAGGGTGGGAGGAAGTGGAAAAATCTGTTGACAACAAAGTACTTATGTTTAAGAAACAAAAAATGCCTTTGGATGAGAAATGTACTGATAACTCTCATGTGTTATAGTGGCAATGTCAATGTTCAATAAAGCATTTGCCAAATTACAGAACTGCTCTGAGAAAGGAATTGCTCTGATAACACTATTCGGCCATTTTAAGGTATCCTTGAACTTTCTGCCTTGAGAAATGGGGAGTTCTACTAGCTGTGCT
This sequence comes from Geosciurus inauris, assembly GCA_004024805.1. NCBI lineage: Eukaryota > Metazoa > Chordata > Mammalia > Rodentia > Sciuridae > Geosciurus > Geosciurus inauris. Next base: position 1,760 of record PVHX01008302.1, on the reverse strand, counting down.
GTGCAACCAGAGGGCATTTAGTGGGGACCCTACGCGAGTGATGACAACCTGTAAGTGAGGCAGCTTCGTGGATTTCAGATAGGCTACCAGGAAATATAAACCACCTCTTTTTGCAGATATGCCTATTTCTAACATTTTCAGTCACTCAAAATGCTTCTGGAGGTTCAGTAAATCTAAAAGGAGGGTTTACTGTAATAATTTTAGCAAAGCAACATTCACCAATAATGACATCACATGGAATTACATGTTGATTACATCAAAAGACCACAAAATGATTATGTGACATTCTCCCACAGGAGGGGACAGCTGGTGTTTTCTATAAAGGAATATAGCAGTGACAAACAATAAGGAGAGCTCTGCCAATACAAAGGACATCTCAAAACAATCAGGAAAACTGTCTCCAAATTGAGTCTAGGAAGCCACTTTCACAACTGTCTCAGATTCTCCTTTTCAGTTTAGCCGTAAGGTCCTCAGTATCACCCCTCCTACACTAAACTGCAGCTCATCTACTCACAAATCAGAAAATCCAGCAAAGTAACCTCAGCATTCCCCGTGGCATTACAAAAGTCCAAACATTTGTAAACACTGCACGTTATATTTTTGGCACAGGGAGAGCTTGCAAGTTCCTTTATACTTGAAGTGCAGATTTTAAATGCAGCTAGTTCCTTACCTACAGCCACTTTCAGCAAAGGCAGCATCAGTTTTGACAGTGTGGGTGTGCATGTACCTACACACTAATGATTGATAAAAATCACCCAAAGTCAGGCCAGCTACATCCCACTCCTCAAACCCAAGGTCCAACCTAAATGTCTTTTCTTGGCTTAAATTTATCAAGTCTTCATCTCCTCTAGAATTTCTGTGTTCATGCTCTGAGGTAGGCAATGTGGGAGTATTACCATCTTCAGCTCTTTTCCTAGAATTGGATCTTTTCTATGCATTGGCTTCCCTTGTCTTGACTCGGAATATCCATACTGTGATTCTTTTTGAGGGCAGAAGTCTGAGCAGCATCTGTAGTAGCAGTGGTTAAAGTGACAAGATTCTTTCTTAGTATATCATAGAGAGGGCTTGGATCTTTCACAGAGAAGCTGTGATGTCCCAGTAGTTCTCCCAAAAGATCTCTACCACAATACAGCACATGCTGGTCCTGCTGATCATAAAGCTGCTTCACCATTATATCTTGGCCTAGACAGTGGCTTACCTCTTTAACAGTGAACATTTCACTGCAAAATCTTCAACATCTTTCAAAGTGGCAATTTTGGTCATACCTGATGTAAACATAAAATAATGTGCTTATTGATTTGTTCTGGAGAGATCCTACAAGCACTGTCAGATGTTGAATGTGGGCAGAAGTGGAAAAAGATTGCACTCGGAAGAAATTGCTGTCTCTTGAGAAAACTATGGTCACTCTGTAGCTGGGGGTGGGGATGGTAGCAGTCGCAGGTCCTAAGGCCTTGGCAGCATTTTAACATTTTAAAATGGAGGAATCTACTTAAAAAAAGAAGAAGTTCTAGTGACCTGAATTGTCAAAAAAAATATCTTAGGGGGAAAAAAACAATAACAAAAAAGGAAAACTCACCTTCCGCGATTTCAAAGCTTCCAAATCTATGGTAATCAAGACAGCATGGAACTTCCTAACAATTAAACATAAAGTTCAATGGAACAGAACTGAGAGTATAGCTGTATACCCTTACATTAATAATCAATTGATTTTCAGTGAGGATGACAAGTCAGCTTAGTGAGAAAAGAATTGTTTTTCCAAC
>PVHX01008301.1:7046-84637 GCA_004024805.1 Geosciurus inauris | reverse complement strand
CAAAAAAAAAAAAAAAAAAAAAAAAAAAACCTTGGGAATCAATCCAACAAGAGTTGAACAATCTCTACAATGAAAACTACAGAACACTAAAGAAAGAAATTGAAGAAGACCTTAGTAGATGGAAAGATCTCCTATGCTCTTGGATAGGCAGAATGAATATTATTAAAATGGCCATAATACCCAAAGCACTACACAGATTCAATGCAATTCCAATTAAAATCCCAACATCATTCCTTATAGAAAAAGAAAAAGCAATCATGAAATTTATTTGGAAAAATAAGACACCCAGAATAGTCAAAGCAATCCTTAGCAAGAAGAGTAAAACAGGAGGCATCACAATACCAGACCTATAGCTTACACTATGAAGCTATAGTAACAAAAATGGCATGGTATTAGCACCAAAATAGACATGTAAAGCAATAGCACAGAATAGAAGACACAGAGACAAACCCACATAAATACGGTTATCTCATACTAGACAAAGGTGTCCAAAACATACATTGGAGAAATGATAGCATCTTCAACAAATGGTGCTAGGAAAACTGGAAATCCATATGCAGCAAAATGAAACTAAACCCATATTTCTCACCATGCACAAAATTCAAAGTGGATTAAGGACCTAGGAATTAGACCAGAGACCCTATGCCTAATAGAAGAAAAAGTAGGCCCAAATCTTCATCACATCGGATTAGGCTCTAACTTCCTTAACAAGACTCCTAAAATGCAAGAAATAAAAACAAGAATCAATAAATGGGATGGATTCAAACTAAAAAGCTTCTTCTCAACAAAAGAAACAATTAATGAGGTGAACCTCTAGAAAGCCTACATTTTGGGAGCAAATTTTTGCCACATGCACATCAGGTAGAGCACTGATCTCCAGGATATATAAAGAACTCAAAAAACTTAACATCAAAAAAAAAAAAAAACCAATCGATCAACAAATATATGAAAAAATGTTCAATAGCTCTAGTAAGAAATGCAAATCAAAACTAAGGTTTTATCTCCCTCCAGTCAGAATGGCAATTATCAAGAATACAAGCAACAGTAAGTGTTGGCAAGGATGTAGGGGAAAAGGCACGCTCAAACATTACTGGTGGGACTGCAAATTGGTGCAACCAATCTGGAAAGCAGTATGGAGATTCCTTAGAAAACTTGGAATGGGGGCTGGGGTTATGGCGCAGTGGTTGCGTGCTCGCCTAGCATGTGGGAGGCACTGGGTTTGATCCTCAGCACCACATAAAAATAAAATAAAGCTATTGTGTCCACCTACAACTAAAAAATAAATATTAAAAAAAAAAAAAAAGAAAACTTGGAATGGAACCACCATTTGACCCAGCTATCCCACTCCTCAGTCTATACCCTAAAGACTTAAAAACAGCATACTACACTTTGGGAGGCTGAGACAGGAAAATCGCGAGTTCAAAGCCAGCCTCAGCAATGGCGAGGTGCTAAGTAACTCAGTGAGACCCTGTCTCTACATAAAATACAAAATAGGTCTGGTGATGTGGCTCAGTGGTTGAGTGACCCTGAGTTCAATCCCCGGTACCAAAAAAGAAAAAACAGCATACTACATACAGTAACACAGCCACTTTGATGTTAATAGCAACACAAATCACAATTGCTAAACTGTGGAACCAACCTAGATGCCCCTCAATAGATGAATGGATAAAAAATCTGTGGAGATATATATATATATACTTTATATATAAACTATATATACACACACACAATAGATTACTCATCATTGTAAGAGAATAAAATTATGACATTTGCAGGTAAATGGATGGAGTCGGCAAATATCATGCTAAGCGAAGTAAGCCAATCCCAAAAATCCAAAGGCCGAATGTTCTCTCTGATAAGTGGATGCTGATCCATAATAGGGGGAAGGTGGGAAGAATGGAGAAACTTTGATTGGGCAATGAGGAGATAGGGGAGGGGGTATGGGGGCAGGAAAGATGGTAGAATGAGATGGGCATCATTACCCTAGGTTCATGTATGACTGCACATATGGTGCAACACTATATCCTGTACAACCAGAGAAATGAAAAGTTGTGCTGCATTTGTATACAGTGAATCAAAATGCATTCTACTGTCATATATACCTAATTAGAATTAATTAATTTTTTAAAAAGAGGAGGAAGAGGAAAAGAAAACCAGAAATTAGAGACTTAAGATCAATTCCCTGTGTGAAGTTTATTTGGATCCCCATTCTTAACTTTTGTGTGCAAGATAAAAAGACAATTGGGGAAATGGTGTGGTAGTTATGTATTTTTTCAAAAGTACTTCTAGAGCAATCTATGGAAATATTTCAGGATGACGGGTGTAGCATTTTGGAATAATCAAATAAAGGGAGAAGGTGGGTGATGTATAATTGAAATAGGATTAGCTATGAGTTGATAACTGTTGAAGCTAGGTAGTATGTAAATGAGAACATATTATTCTGGCTGCTTTGAGTATATTTGAATTTTTTCAAACATTAACAAAAAAGTACACCTTTTTTGTTAAAGTACAACACAGTGTACACCTTCTTTGTTTATAAATTTGAAAACCAGGGTTAGGGATGTAACTTAGTAGAACACTTGGCCTAGAATGCATAAGGCTCTGGGTTCAATCCCCAGTACCACAATAAATGAAGGAGGGAGGGAAAGAGGGAGGGAGGGAGGGAGGGAGGGAGGGAGGGAGGGAGGGAGGAAGGAAGGAAGGAAGGAAGGAAGGAAGGAAGGAAGGAAGGAAAACCTTGACATAATAGGAAAAAAATTAAGAAAAAAGAAATTGAAAAGGTAGCTTAAGTACTCACTAAGAAGACTTAACTTTTAAAGGCACAATTTATAGAGCTTCAAAAACAGCTATTTCAGAAATCAGGAAAAGATGGGAAATGTAGTGAACTCTAAACCAGACACAGTAACAAAAATCAAGAGTAAGCCAATCTTAATTATAAATGTACAAATATGCAAAAATTGAATATAATGCTATATTTCAAAGGATTAAAATACCACAGCCAAGCAAGGTTTGTCATAGGAATTTTTAAATGTTTCAGTAGTAGAAATTAATTAATATTTATCATTAAGAAATTAAATTTACTAATATTTATACATTTACTAATACTAATCAGTAGAGAAAAATATTACCTTCTCAGTAAAGCCTAAAAAGTATTTGATAAAATTTAATTCATATTCTTGATTTTTTGAGGGGAGGGTGGTATTGGGATTGAACCCAAGAGTTTACCACTGACCCACATCCCCAGCCCTTTTTACTTTTTATTGTTGGACAGTCTCACAAAGTTGCTGAGCCTGACCCAAACTTGCAATCCTCCTTCCTCAGCCTCCCAAGCTGTTGGGATTACAGGAATGCCCCACTATGCCCGGCTCTATTCTTGATTTTTAAAAGAAAACACCAAGTAAAGCAGAAATATTAGAAAACTCAAGTCAATGAAGGGTGCCTATCAGAAACCTATTAGTATGCATCTTACTTAAGGGAAAAATGTTAGAATCACTCTCACTAAAGCTAGGGAACAGCAAGGGTATTATCAAGTTCCTCCTATTCAGAAAATGTAAATATTTAAAAAAAGACATTAAACTACCTTTGCAAACAAAGTTTTTAACAAAAGCCAAGACAATCAACCACATTATTATAAGAATTCATTAAGATGGCCAAATCTATCACCTCTGTTAGACTGTATTATTAAAAAGACAAAAACATGCTGGTAAGAATGCACAGAAAGGGCTGGGGTTGTAGCTCATTGGTAGAGTGCTTGCCTAGCATGTGTGAGACACTGGGTTCTATCTTCAGCACTACATAAAAATAAAGTAAAGGTATCCATCTACAACTAAAAACAATATTTTTTTTAAATGCTCAGAAAAGAACTTTCATGCATAGTTGATAGAAATGCAAATTAGTACAGTCATGGAAAGCAGTGTGGAAATTCCTCAAAAAACCCCAGAAACTAGCCAGGCGTGGTGGCTCAAGACTGTAATCCCAGCACTTAGGGAGGCTGAGACCAGAGAATTGCGAGTTCAAAGCCAGCCTCAGCAACGGCGAGGCGCTAAGCAACTCAGTGAGACCCTGTCTCTACATAAAACACAAAATAGGGCTGGGGATGTGGCTCAGTGGTCAAGTACCCCTGAGTTCAATCCCCAGTAGCAAAACAAAAACAAAAAACAAACCCCAGAAACTACCATATGAACCAGCAATCCCACTATATATAACCAAAGGAATTAAAATCAGTATGTGAGCTGTCTGCACTCCATATTTATTGCAGCAGTATTCTTAACAGCCAAGATATGGAATTCACCTAGGTATCTGTTGACGGATGAATGAATAAAGCAAAAGTGATAAATATGAATTACTCTACCATAATGAAATCCTGTCATTTGTAGCAACATGGATGATCCTGGAGGACATTATGTTAGGTAAAATAGAGAAAGACAAATACCATATGTTATCACTTATCTGCAGAGGGTAAAAAAAAAAAAAGTTGATTTCAGAGAAGTAGAGTAGAATATTGGTTACCAGAGACTGGGAAGGGAGGGAGAGAAGGAATGGAAAGAGGATGGTTAGCAGGTGCAAGGTAATTGAATAGAAGGAATAACCACTAATGTTATATAGCGCCACAGGATAAGTATGGTTGACAACAATTAATTGTATATTAAAAAGAATAAATGTTTGAGATGATTTATACGTCAGTTACCCTGATGTGATCATTGCATACTGTATTAAAAAATCATACTGTACCCCACTGTATAATTATTGTCAATTTAAAAATTTGAAAGATGGCAGAGTATAAGATTAGTGTACCAAAATCAGCAGCTTTCTAACATACAACATTAATTAGTTAGAAAAGAGGCAATAGTCTGTTCACAATTGGAAGGAAAATGTTTAAACCTAAGCATAAAATTAATGAAAGAAGTGTATAAAACCTATTTAATAGTTTAGTAAGAGTGTAAAATTTTGAAGGACAACAAAATCTGAAAAAATGAAAGATTCCATACTGTAAAAAGCCAGTACACCTCCAGAAACTAATCCACAAATTTCCAATAAAATTCCATCAGAATTTTTAAAGCAAACTTGGAAAACATTTATTGTAAAACTCGTATAGAAGAGGGCTGAGGTTGTGGTTCAGTAGCAGAACACCTGCCTTGCATGTGTAAGGCTCTGGGTTCAGTCCCCAGCACTGCCAAATAGATGTCTAGGGGGAACTAGGTATAGGGTTGAGAGGACATCACATTTTTGTTAGTTTTATCTCTTCGAACTTTATCAGGTCATCATTGAATGCTGAGAAAAGTCTTTTGAAGCTACTGACAGTGAACGGGAAAGGAACTATTTTGAAATATGTCAGAGTACTGTTTTGACAACTCCTTTCCTTTGGAGAAACTATTTTTACCCAAGCATGACCTCTCTGGGGAAGGAAAGTTATCCAACTTTACCTGCTCTAGTCTTTCACATAGAGAAAGGGAAATAGACAACTCCAACCCCCTCCAGCCACCCTAAAGAGATGGGGATAAAAGAAGCACAGGTACAGTTCAAGATACAGGCTCACCAAAACATTTAAGGACTATGGAATACTACTCCGATTCCTACACCTTATGTTACTAAAATCCAATTAACCAGTTCTTGTTACCCAGTATATCTTGTGTATCTTTCAATAAAAAATTACAAAGCATACTATTTTTTTGGCAGGGGTTGGGACAAGTACTGGGGATTGAACCCAGGGGCCTTAGCCACTGAGCTACATCCTTAACCCTCTTTTATATTTCATTTAGAAACAAGAGTCTCAGTGAGTTGCTGAGGCTAACTTTGAACCCTTGCCTCAGCCTCCTGAGCTGCTAGGATTACAGGCCTGGGCCACCACACCTGGCCACAGGCATATGTTTTAAAAAGCAAAAAGCACAGTTTGCAGAGACTGAACAAGCATCAGAACCAGAGTCAGATGTGAAGGAATGTTTGAATTATCACACCAGGAATTTTTAAATCTCTGATTAATATGCTAAGGGCATTGATGAGAAAAAAACAGACAATATGTAAGAACAGGTGGATAATTTAAGCAGAAAGATGGGAATTCTAAGAATAAAACTGCCAGAAAAAAAATACTACCAGAAATGAAGAATGCCTTTGACAGGCTCATTACTAGACTGGACACAGCTGAAAAAAATCTCTAAGTTTAAGAATACAATAGAAACTTCTAAACTGAAAAGCAAAGAGAAAAAAGACCAGGAAGATAAAACATAACAGAAGATCCAAGAATTAATCTTCTATAAAAGGTATAACATTGCATAATGGGAATACCTGAAGAATGGAACGGAGGAAGTATTTAAGGCCATAGTGACTGAGAATTTCCCACAGATTAATATCAGACAACAAATCATAGATCCAGGAAGTTCAAAGAATGCCAAACAAGATGAATGCCAAAAAGACCACAACTAGGCATAACATATTCAAATTTCAGAAAGTTGAATTAAAAAAACAAAACAAAACTCTTGAAAGAAGCTAGAGGAGAAAAACAACTTGCCTATAGAGGAGCAAAGAGAAGAGTACCTAACACTTTTTCTCAGAAATCATGAGAACAAGATGACAATGGAATAAAATACTTACAGCTGAGAGAATAAAACCACCAACCTAGAATTCTGTAATCACTGAAATTATCCCTCTAAATTTAAGAAGAAATACTTTCTCACACAAACAAACAAAAATCTTTTTTTCTTACAAAGCAGAAGATCAAACCCAGGTCCTTGCACTTACTAAGCATGTGCTCTACCACAGAGCTATAGCTCCAGCCTCAGATCAAAAATAATAATAATAATAATAATAATGGAGTGGGGGTGGTGTTGCCAGTAGACATGCCTGGCAAGAAGTGTTAAAAGAAGTTCTTCAGAGAGAGAAAATTACATAGGTCAGAAATGCTGATCAACATAAAGGAAGGGCATCAGAGAAGGCATAAATGAAGGTACAGTAAAAACTTTTCCTTATCTTACGATTAACTGACCTAATAGTGTGTGTCCAAAATAATAACAATGTATTCAGACGGGTGTGTGTATGTGTGTGTGTAGATGCCTATGGATGCTTATTATGCTTATATTTAAGTGGAATGAACAGCAGTAATGATTTAGGAAATGAGAAATTAGGAACATTTTATTATGATAGGTATTCGCATTATCCATGAAACAGTACAGTGTTATGAAAAAGTGTACTTGCATTAGTTGTAAATGTGATTGTAAAAGTCCAGGGCAAACATTCGATTTTGCTGTGTACCTAAAACTGCTCTTTAAAAATAAAAAATAAGGGCTGGGGTTGTGGCTCAGTGGTGGAGCACTTGCCTCACACGTGTGAGGCACAGGGTTCGATCTTCAGCACCACATAAAATAAATAAAGGTATTACATTTATAAAACAAATTCAATTTAAAAAAATCCCTACTCTCCTCACTCTATGTTTAAAAAAAAAAAGCTAAATGCAGAGAAAAGACTGACAGAAATACACAAAGGGTTACTATGTAGATCATACACATCAATAAAGAAAAAAATTACAGTCACCCTAATTAAAAATTTTTTAAATGGGCAATTTGAACAGCACAGAAGTAAGGAACTTTATTCCTAGGAATATTGCAGGCTAGATTATTTGTATTAGTGTTAAAAACTAAAACTAGTAGATTAAGAGCCGAGCATGGTGGTATATGTCTGTAATCCCAGCAGCTTGGAAGGCTGAGGCAGGAGGATCATGAGTTCAAAGCCAGCCTCAGCAATGGAGACATGCTAAGCAATTCAGTGAGATATCTTGTCTCTAAGAGTTGGGCATGTGGCTCTGGTTGAGTGCCCAAGTTCAATCCCCAGTAACCACCCCACTCCTCCCAAAAACTAGTAGATTAAAAAAAATCTTTAAAGCCCTCAAAAGCTGATAGTATAATAAGACATTTTAAGTCAACAATGTAACAAAAAGCCAGAACCCAGAGAAGTAATCTGAGCCCTTAAACAACTTTTGTGTTGGGAGCTAACACAAAATCTTCAAGTATATCAAGACCTTTGTAGAGGAGAAAGGAATTCAACTAAAGTTTTATAAGTTAAGTAGCCATAGTATAGACTCAGTAAAACATGAAAAGTATATAAACTGCAAACTAAAACAGTGAGAAAAGAGAAAAAAAAAATAATTGGTCCAAAACACCCAGGAAAAGTGAAAATATATATAAAGGAGATTGAACAAAGAAATAATAAATGACATGTTAGACTTAAATACAAATGATGTAAATCATAATTCCATTAACTACAAATGGTTTAGCTGAAAAACTAAAGTCAGACTACACTTTTTAAAAATCCAAATATATGCTGCTTACAAAAGACATATTGAAAGCAAGAGAAAATATTTTTTAAAAGGTGAGGGAAAAATACATCTTTTAAATGCTAACAAAGAAAGGTGGTATATTAATATAAAAAATTTCAGACAAAAAGCATTAATTGAGATCTTAAAAAGGAAGACTTTATGATGACAAATGATTCAGTTCAACCAAGAAGCTCTAGTAATTTTAAGTTGTGGTGCACCTAGTGACATAACCTTAAAATAATATAAAGCAAACACTGACAACTACAAGAATAGAAAATATAAATTACATTGGGAGGATTTAACATGCACCTTTTACTAATTAGCAGAACAAGCAAACAATCAGTAGGACAGAAATCTTAAATAAATCAATACCCCACTTGACCAAATAAACATGCATGTATGAAAGAGAGTGCACACGTGTACATAAACACACAACACCTATCAACAGAATACATTTTATAAGCATTTATGTAATATTTATTTTAAATGCCAGTTGTGGAGTTGAGAGCAACTCTCAACACATTTTAAGGGGATTTATAATCATAGATGGCACCTCCTTCAACCACAATGCAATTATCCTAGAAATCATAACAAAACTAACAAATCCTCCCAAATTTGGAAATTAAGAAACCTCCTTAATAACCTCTCTGAGTCAAGGAAGCAATCATAATCAGGTAAGAGCTCCTAGTCAGTTTCTAACATTCTACCACACAGGGAATAGTAAAGAGTTCTTAGAGGAAATCATAATAAAAGATTTCTAGCTTTCTTTAAAAAAAAAAAAAAAGGTGAGTTAAATATTCATCAAGAAGTTAGAAAAAGAATGGTAAAATAAACCCAAATAAAAACAACAAAGAGCCTCAGCAACGGCGAGGCACTAACCAATTCAGTGAGACCCTGTCTCTACATAAAACACAAAATAGGGCTGGGGATATGGCTCAGTGGTCGAGTGCTCCTGAGTTCAATCTCTAGTACCAAAAAAACAACAACAACAAAGAAAATAGATAAGAAGTTAATGAAATAAATACAACCAAAAGGATCAGTAAAGGCCAAAGTTGGTTCTCTGTGAAAGACTGATCTGTAAAAATAGCTTAAGTACAGAAAGAGGGGCTGCAGTTGTAGCTTAGTGGTAGAGCACTTGCCTAGCATATGTGAGGTACTAGGTTCAATCCTCAGCACCATATAAAAATAAATAAATAAAATTAAGGTACTGTGTCCTTCTACAACTAAAAAAAAATTTAAGCTACAGAAAGAAATCACAAATAATATCAGAAATGAAAAGGAATACAAACTGCTAAGGATATTAATATATTTTAAAATTTAGATAAATGAATAAATTTCTAGAAAACTTATCAAGAAGGAACTTTAAAATCCCTTGAAAATCTAAAAATTTGAAAGAAAAAATGAAAATAAAGCCTTAGTACCATCAAGCATAACTGGAATTGCAGAAGAGAATAAAAGAGAAAAAGATATGCATGCTTAGACACATCATATTCAAAGAATAAAAAGAATTATGAAAAAAGTAAGAACAATTATCATATTTAAGTGAACCACAAGATGATCTAGTCAATTTCTCATCAGAAACAATGGATGCCATAGGATGACATATTCAAAAAGCTGAAAGAAAAACACATTGTTAACCAAGAATTCTATATCCAGTAGAATGATTCTCCAGAAATGAGGTAAAATAATGACATTCTGAAATAATGATTAAGAATTTGTTGGTAACCAACCTCCCTTGTAAGAATTACTAATGGAAATCCTTCTACTATCTGAAAAAGAAGTGATAGTAGATGGTAATTCAAATTCACAAAAAATAAGAAGCATCAATAAAATAAATTACATAGGAAAATATAAAAGACTAAACATATATTTTTAATTTATTTTCTTTCAATGGATTTTTCTATTGCTGCTGGGCACTGAATCCAGGGCCTTGTGCGTGCTAGGCCAGTGCTCTACCACTAAACTATTCCCCAGCTCCTCTTGATGGATTTAAATCGTAACTGCCAAGAAAAATAATTACAGAACTGTTTGTTGGATTACAATATATAAAGATGTGACATATATGACTATAATAACAAAAGGAAGAGAGGAAGTGGAGCTATATTAGAGCTAAGATGTTGCATTTTAATGGAACTTACTGGAATATTTTTATAAAATTCATATTAATCAGAGGTAGACTTATTAGAAGCAAACACTAGGAAAGTCACTCCAAAAACAATGGAAATTTAAATAGTACACTCCAAATTACATATTTTACAGAAAAGATGGCAGTAAAGGAGGAAAAGGGAAAAGAACAAGAAAAAAAGACACAGAAAACAAAACCAAACTACCAAAACTAATGAATTCAGCAAAGTTTCAATATAGTGAAATCAGTTGTATATTCATATACTAACAATAAACAATCCTGAAAATTAACAAGATAATTCCATTCAGAAGAATATCATAGACAAAAAACACTTAGGAATAAAATTAACAAAGAAGTACCTGATGTACACTCTGGAAATGACAAATCATGATTGAAATTTTAAAATCTGTAGAGCTGGGGTTGTGGCTCAGTGGTGGAGCGCTTGCTTAGCATGTGTGAGGCACTGGGTTTGATTCTCAGCACCACATATAAATAAACAAATAAAGGTTCATTGACAACTAAAAAATATTAAAAAAAAAAAAAAAAAAAAAAAAAGCTCTATAGCAGAGATTCCAAGTTCAGATTAGAAAACTCAAGAATCTTAAAATGGCAATTATCCCCAACTGGATCTCTAGATTCAACAAAATTTTTATCAAAACACCAGCTGGCTATTATGCTAAGTAAAATAAGCCAATCCCCCCCCCCAAAAAAAAAAACACCAAGTGTTTTCTCTGATATGTGGATGCTAACACACATGGGTTGGGGGCACATAAGTTCACTGGATTAGACAAAGGGGAATGAAGGGAAGAGAGAGGAGCTAGGAATAGGAAAAAGAATAAAATGAATCTGATATAACTTTTCTATGTTTATATATATGAAAACATGACCAGTGAAACTCCACATCATGTACAACCATAAGAATGGGATCCTGGGGCTGGGATTGTGGCTCAGTGGTAAAGCGCTTGCCTTGCATGCGTGAGGCACTGGGTTCGATCCTCAGCACCACATAAAAATAAATAAATAAAGATATTGTGTCCATCTACAACTAAAAACAATTAAAAAAAAAAAAAGAATGGGATCCTAAATAGAATAAGTTATACTCCATGTATGTGTAATATGTCAAAATATACTCTACCGTCATGCATATCTAAAAAGAACAACAACAACAAAAACACAAGCTGGCTTAAAAAAAATTTGACAAGCTAATCTTTTTTTTGGTACTGGGGATTGAACTCAGGGGCACTCGACCACTGAGCCACATTCCCAGCCCTCTTTTGTGTTTTATTTAAATACAGGGTCTCACTGAGTTGCTTAGCACCTCGCTATTGCTGAGGCTGGCTTTGAACTTGTGATTCTCCTCTCAGCCTCCCAAAGTGCTAGGATTACAGTGTGCCACCATGCCTAGCTCAAGCTAATCTTAAAATTTATATAGAAGGGATGGGGTTGTGGCTCAGTTGTAGAGTGCTTGCCTTGCACATGTGATGTGCTGGGTTCGATCCTCAGCACCACATAAAAATAATTGTGTCCATCTACAGCTAAAAAATTTTTTTTAAAATTTATATGGAAATTAAAAAGATTCAATAGAGCAAAAACAATTATTTCATTTAAAAAAAATTGGCCATGCTGGGGATTAGATCCAGGGCTTTGCATATGCTAGGCAAGTGCTCTACCAATGCACTAACTGAACTATACCCCATCCTTTTTTTTTTTTTTTCTGAGATCTAAATTGCTAGGGCTGGCCTTAAACTTGCAGTTGATTCTCCTCTCTCAGCCTCCTGAGTAGCTAGGATTACAAGCATGCACCCCAACATCTGGTACCAAAGCAATTTTGAAAAAAAGCAAGTATTTATCCTTACCTATTTCAACACCATGACACTAAATAATGTGGTACTGGCATAAGTATAGTGACAAGGATGAATGGAATAAAACAATGTAGAAATAAACCCTTATATGCACAATTTTTGTTAAAAGCACTAAGACAATTCACTGGGGAAATGATGCTCTTTTCAAGAAATGGTTTTGGGATAATTGTATATCCACATGAAAGATGAATTTAGATCCTTACTTCACACCATATACAAAAATTAACTCAAAATGGATTATAGACATAAATGCAAGAGCTAAAATGCAAAATTTTTCAAAGAAAATAGGAGAAAATCTTCATGACCTTAGTGTAAAGAGAGTTTTCACATAACACTGAAACCATGATCCATAAGAGCAAAATGTGGCAAGTTAGACTTAAAATTTTTGTTTAAACTTTTGTGTTCCAAAAGACACCACTAAGATAAGATTGGTAGATGGGGATGTAGCTCAGTGATAGAGTTCTCTTTTTTTTGGTTGGCGGTGGGGTGGGGGGCTACTGGGGATTGAACTCAGGGGCACTTAACCACTGAGCCACATCCTCAGCCCTATTTTGTATTTTATTTAGAAACAGGGTCTCATCGAGTTGCTTAGCACCTTGCTGTTGCTAAGACTGGCTTTGAACTCACAATCCTCCTGCCTTAGCCTCTTGAGTGGCTGGGATTACAGGCGTGTGCCACCGTGCCTAACTAGAGTTCTTGTGGAGCATGCATAAAGCCTTGGGTTCGATCCCCAGTACCACAAAAGAAAAAAAAACTTGTTTAGGAGAAAATATTTGGAAATCTGATGTAAAACTTAACATCCAGAATGTATAAAAAACAAAAAACTGCCCAGTGAGGTGGCACATGCCTGTAATCCTAACGGCTTGGGAGGCTGAGGCAGGATTGTAAGTTCAAAGCCAGCCTCAGCAAAAGCAAGGTGCTAAGCAGCTCAGTGAGACTCTGTCGCTAAATAAAATACAAAATAGGGCTGGGGATGTGGCTCAGTGGTCAAGTGCCCCTGAGTTCAATCCCCAGTACCAAAAAAACAAAACAAAACAAAAAACTCTTACAACTCAACAAAAAGAGAAACCACAATTTAAAAACAACAGATTTGAAAAACACAGATGTTTATAAGACATGAAAAGATGCTCAACATCATTAGTCATTAGGGAAATGCAAATCAAAATCACAATGTGGTATCACTTCACACCCACTAAATAAAAGATTGACAATTATAAAGTATTGGCAACATGTGAAGAAACTAACACTTTTCCATTACTGGTGGGAATGAGATACACTTTATTTTTGGAGGGTGATGGAAATGCAGTGGAATTGCGGTGATGGTTACATAGCTCTATAAAGAATATATGAGGAAGCTGGGTGTGGTGGCTCAAGCCTGTAATCCCAGTACTTTGGGAGACTGAGACAGGAGAATCCCAAGTTCAAAGCCAGCCTCAGCAACAGTGAGGCGCTAAGCAACTCAGTGAGACCCTGTCTCTACATAAAACACAAAATAGGGCTGGGGATGTGGCTCAGTGGTGGAGTGCCCCTGAGTTCAATCCCTGGTCCCCAAAAAAAAAAAAAAAATATCAGGAGGGCTGGGGTTGTGGCTCAGTGGCAGCGTGCTTGCCTAACATGTGTGAAGCAATGGGTTCAATCCTAAGCACCACATAAAAATAAATAAAATAAAGGCATGCTGTCCATCTACAACTACAAAAAAAAATTTTTTTAAAAAAGAATACATCAGTAAAGCTGTTAAAAAGAAAAACAGACTTTTTCCTGTGTACAGTATTGGAACCATCCACCTTATTTCTTCAAATTTTTCTATACTTCCAAATTTTTTAATTTTAAAATGAGGGGCTGGGGTTTGTAGCTCGGTAGTACAGCGCTTGCCTTGCGTGTGTGAGGTACTGGGTTCAATCGTCAGCACCACATAAAGATATTGTGTCCATCTACAACTAAAAAAATAAAAAGTAGGTGAGGGCTGGGGTTGTGGCTCAGTGGTACAGCACTTGCCTAGCATGTGTGAGGCACTGGGTTCGATTCTCAGCACCACATATAAATAAATGAATAAAATAAATATTCATTAACATCTAAACAATACTTTTTAAAAGTGGGTGAATACTTTGTGCCTGCCTATCAGAAAAAACATTTTAAGATATATAAAAAATTTTTAGGGGAAGACTGGAGTTTGAGCCCAGAGGAGCTTTACCACTGAGCTATATACCCAGTTCTCTTTTTTAAGACAGGGTCTAAGTTGCTTAGGGCCTTGCTAAGTTGCTGAGGCTGGCCTCAAACTTGAGATCCTTCTGCCTCAGCCTCCTGAGTCATGAGATTTAAGACACATAATTTATAACAGCATTCAAACATATGGGGCACTGAGGGATATATATAACAAAAGATGCACAAGACCTTGGTGATTGTAAAATTTTATTAAGATATTAAAAAGATTTAATGGATATTTAAATATATCGTGCTCATGAATTGGAAGCCCTATTATAATGATATATATTTTCCCAAAAATGGCTTGCAAATTCATTGCAACTGCAATCAGTATTTCAATGTGTTTGCTTATTTGGGAGGGAGAAACTAATAAATTTAAAATGTATATGGAAAAATCAAGAACCAAGAAGAACCACAAGCTCTTAAAGAATAATAAGGTGAAAGGATTTGCTCTACTATATAACAAAAATTTTCTAAAGGATAGAGTAATGAAGCAGTGTATGTATTTTGACACAGGAAAAGAAAACAAAAAGCCCAGAAATAAATTCATGTGTACAGTGACACTGTACAAGAAAGCCATTCAAAGCCACTCAGACTTTTCAACAAGCGCTTTTCAATAAAAAGCACTGGCACAACAGACTGGACATATAAAGAAGCAAAACAATTACCTCATGCTGCATGCCAAAGACAGTTCCCAGGTAGATGAAACCTAAACATGAGAGGCAAAACTGTAAAGCATTTAGCAAGAAAATTATATTTTTGATGTAGACAGAATATTTTTAAAAATAAGACATACAAAACAAATTAACCATAAGGAATAATGTTGATATATTTGAACATATTCAAGTGAAAATGTTAATCTATCAAAACACATTGTGAAAACAAGCCAAGTAGGAAAATATTTTGTAACACAACCAACTCAAAGTAGTAACCAGAATATATAAAGAAACCCCTTGCAAATTAATGAGAAAAAAATGGGTTAAAAGTATATTTTAACATATCCTTCATTCAACTGAGATGAAATTCAAATGGCCAATAAACATTCAGCCTCATTTAATATACGAAAATGCTAAATAAAAACAAGATACCATTATACATCTACTTTTTTTTGGTAAAAATCAAAAATCCATTATATGTTTGGGAACATGTAATTAGTACAAGAATCTTTGGAAAACAGTCTGACATGGTCTAATAAAATTAAAAATATAACAGGCCTGGTAACTCTGTGGTTCCACTCTTATGCATCTTATCTTTTAAAGATGCACACTGCAGAATACACGTTCACAATATCCATAGCAGCTGTCTGTAATCCCCAAACTGGAAAAAAACCAAATGTCCAAGAGTAAAATGAAAAATAAATATAGCTATACAATGAAATAAACTATAGCTACACACAATGATATGAATCCTACAAACAAAATGTTTAGCAAAGTAAGTTTTAAAAGTTTACAATAATAATTTGATTTATACAAATTTCAAAAATAGGAATATATTGCTTGGGAATATATATGGGTGGTAAAAATATAAAGAAAAGCAAAGAAATGAAGAGTATAGATGGTTTTAAAGTAGAGAAAAAGGGTTAGGGAGGAGCATGTGGAGATCCCCTAAGGTTGGAAATGTTCTGTTTCTTGACCTTGTAATCATATGGGGTTCTTTTTATGATTGTTTAAAATATGCATATACATGTTTCTTTCTATATATTCCTCAATAAGAAAATATATAAATGACCAGTAAATATGAAAAGACATTCAATCCCACTAGTAATTAGGAAAACAAAAATTAAAACAACAGTGATCACTTGCCACTGTTTTTCCTAAGAAATAGGCATTCTCATAACCTACTTACAGGAAAGTAAATTAATAAAACCTTTTTGAAGAACAATGTGGTAAAATGTATAAAAATATAAAAATTATCTTGGACTAGGAAATATAGCATATATGAGGTACCAGGTTTGATCCCCAGTATCATATAAACAACAACCAATAAAAACAAAAACAAAAAAAAATTCTTCATTTATCTTGTGAATTTTCAATTTCCATGATGCATCCTAATGAAATAATAGCATATATCCTTAATACATTCATACAAAGATGTTTTCCATTCACTTCAACATTGTTTGCAGCAGTGAAGAAAATGAATAATAAGTCTCAATAATGGAATATTTACCAAATTTTTCATAATCCATAAAATAAAACACTATGCAGCTGTTAAGATACATTTTTATGAACTGATGGAAAGATTTCAAAGACATACTAAGTAAATAAAAGTATCAGAACAACACATACATAGCATAATTCTGTTTAAAAAATATAAATATGTACATATATTTATGCAAGTGTGGAAAACAGACTACAAATATATAATCCGTTAGCAATTATTAACTCTAGGTCAGGAAGTGGGGCAGGGTAAAGAGGGCACTTTCACCTCTTATGCTATACACACGTATATGTAATTACACATCTATGAACTATTTGTATATATATATATATATTTTTTTTTTGGTACTGGGGATTTAGCTCAGGGGCACTCGACCACTGAGCCACAGCCCCAGACCTATTTTGTGTTTTATGTAGAGACAGGGTCTCACTGAGTTGCTTAGTGCCTCGCCGTTGCTGAGGCTGGCTTTGAACTCGCAATTCTCCTGTCTCTGCCTCCCTAAGTGCTGGGATTACAGGCTTGAGACACCGTACCCAGCTCTATTTGTATATTTTTAACAAGTAGTACAGCAAAACAATTGTATTGTGCCATTCTAATGACACCAATCTAATACATTTGGAAATAACTTGCTTTCAAAGCTAATTCTTTTGTTCCTAGAAGGTCTTCAGAGAGCTTATAGTTGCAGTTGCAGGGCTCTGAGCCATCAACTGATGAGTGCTATGTAGGATACTAAGTGACTTGGTCCATCTCCAGGCTTAGCCCTTGAAAATATTTGCTTACATTCTCATATCCCCACTCATTGGCAATAGCTATGTTTTCCCAAAACATTCTGTTAAAAGTAAATAAATTCTAATGCTACACATCAAATTACATCCATAGCAAAGAGTAGATGTAGCTATTAAGATGTGTGTTTAGATCCAAATTAGTAATCACATCCTTGGTAAGTGACTTTTGAAATAAGTAAGCTTTTATTTGGACTCCTAAGTAAGGACCTAGATGCCATCAAATCACCATAAAAGAGCTTTTCTTTTTCTTCCCTCCCCTCATTCCACCCTATCCCTTTAGGGAACCAAATTGTCTATTTCCTATAAAGGTGGGGAAAAGGGTAAACCTGACCACGAGTTGTTTGAAATTAATAGTGAATGAGTACAAAAATCACTGTCAGTATATTTATGAAGGAAAATCCAACTACATACGTATATTTTGGTGTGCTTTTATTTTTTATTGGAATCATACCATATGAAGGGAAATTGTCAAAGTGGCCTTTACTCTTTCAAAAGCTTGACCTTTGCTCTGCTGTGTCAAGAAAGCAAAACTAAATGAGTATACTGAAAACCACCATGTTTCCATATGCACACCAACAGGAGAAGAGCTGTCCCAGAAATTCTTGTTGATTAACAAAGAAGATCACACACACACATTAAATATAAATGGAAACACATCAGCACACCAAGTCATTGACCTGATCCTCTGGCATCCACTAGCATGCGCCTTTCCAAAGTATTACTTATTTGATGATGTTAGCACTAGGTCTCATCATGCCTTTTATCAGCAAATACCTTCTTATTCCAGAATGGAAAACAAACTAGGAATTAAATACATCCAATATTGATGCTTTATTTCCATAAGTCACCAATAAGAGAATGAATTTAATTTTAATACATTGATTCTTATGTGATTCTTAATAAAACACTTTCAAAACATTCTGTACATTTCAAGCCACTCAGAACTGTATTACATTTCTATAAATGTGATTTGTTGGGATGAGGTGCCAAGATGTCTCTGTACAAAGATGTACAATATGTACAGTCACTAAGTACAAGCTGTGCAAAGCAGAGTCTAGAACACTAATTCATGCCAAAGCTTAGAAAACATTTCAACACATAAGACTGAAGCTTATAACTGCATTGTAGTTTTTCCCTGGGCAGATGATTACTTTATAAACAAATATATGTATATATCATATAGAAAGAATAGTTTGACTTCCCAGCACAGTCAGCACCATGCAGCTGACTGGATACACTACAGGGCTGCTTGCCTAGGCCTCTTCCTTCGGGTGCCATTTTGCCATTCCCAAGAGTGGCTCATCACTGAGCTGCTACCACTGCTGCCTTTGGCTGAACCACTGTAATACTAGGAGACTTAAATTTGGGGAGATAAAGGCCAAACTTGTTTTCAATTCCAGCAAAAGTGGCTGTGGCAAGTCTGTATCCACCAATGTGATCAGGATTGGCAGGAGGGAGGTCTGCGATGCGGGACTTAGGTGTCGGTTCTGAGCCAGAAGGTTTGCTGTTGACAGGAAAAGGTCAGTGGTTAGTGTGTTCAAGACTGACAAGGGTGGCTTAAAGTGAACATTTTCAGTCTGACCCCCATGCCAAGAAGTGTGTCTGTCTCAACCATTTCCATGTCATCTATACTGCATTGGCCATGATTCATAGCTGCTTTGGAAGCTCCACACTCACATGTTTGAAGAGAAATGGTCTCAATTTCAATGCCTATATAATATATAAATAGATGACCAAAAAATCAGAAGAAAATACACCCAAGTATTAACACTCCAGAAAGTAGGATTATAAATTTTTTCTCTCTTCTACTTTTCTATTTATTAAATTTTCTGCAGTAAGCATATATAAAACTAATCATACAAGTATACATTTTTCTTTATTTTGGCATAATTTAAAAGTTAACTTCTTAAATAATAACTCATAGGTCAAAAAAATTAAAGAGAAACAGACTTAGTTCTTCCTTTTTAAGATTCAGGCTTTTCTATGACTTCATAGAATCTTAATATTGTATGATATAATTTTAAGGTTGCTGTTCTTATTTCTTTTTATCTAGGTCCTTCTACTTCCTGGCTCATTAGCTAATTCCCCACTTAGCCTCTGAGGAAGAGTCAGGTTCACAGGTTTGAGATGAGCATTCAGAAACAGTATCTGGTCTTTTGCTGAAAAGCTGATAATTGATTGCTTTGGACAGAACTTTCTCACCCAGCAAATGTAATGACTAACTGCTCTTCTCCCCAGTGTAAGCTTCAAGTGTCCTAATTTTTGCCTATACTCTACCAATGATTATACATACCAGTATAATCTCTCTTTGAACCTGTTGGGGGACAGAAGCAGGTTGGCAATACATTAGCTCTAGGAAGACCTATTATCTAATAATAAATCATGGTGAATGGGAAATATCAGAGGTGCAAAAGGGCTTGGGTCTTTGGCAGAAAATTCACAGAAGTGTTAATAGTACACCTTTATACCATTTCTGCTGAAAAGGCCATATAATACAATTCACATTAAAAGACCTAACTCCATAAAGTTCCAAACTTGTTTACACAAACACAATCATTCACAAAGCATTTTCATTTGCTGCCTCCCTAAACCTTCCCCAAATAGCTGACTACTACTATTGGTGTATTACATCATTCTGCCAAGGTTCTACTCTCTCAACACTGAAGCTGGTTTTTTTTTTAATTTTTTTTAAATTTTTTTTTTAGTTGTAGATGGACACACAATAGCTTTATTTATTTATTTTTATGCAGTGCTGAGGATCAAACCCAGTCCCTCACACTTGTGAACCAAGTGCTCTACCACTGAGCTACAGCCTCAGCCCCTAACACGGAAGCTTTTTAAGCTATTTAAAATGCACTGGTCTAGCTGGGCGCAGTGGCACAGCTAGGGAGGCTGAGGCAGGAGGGTTGTGAGTTCAAAGGCAGCCTTAGTAAGGGCAAAGCACTAAGCAACTCAGTGAGACCCTGTCTCTACATAAAACACAAAACAAGGCTAGGGATGTGGCTCGGTGTTCAAGTGCCCCTGAGCACTCCCTGGTATGAAAAAAATAAAATGCATTGGTCTTAACAAATTCTGTCTCACTGGTTTTCTGAATTCCAAAATGTCTTTGTAAACAGAACAAACATTTGTTTTGGTTTTGGTAATTTATTTGTAAAGCAGTTGAGCAGCTGCACTTACAGGCCTCCAAAATCAATGTAAAACCACCGCTGGAGAAGTTCGTAGGTGACCAAAGTAACACCAAACTGGGGAGATGATCGAAACACTCGAGCTGAAAAAGAGGAGCAGGGATGGAGGAGACTTAAAGCGGCAAGGCACTAATAAGCAACTCAGTGAGAACCTGTCTCTACATAAAATACAACATAGGGCTGGGGATGTGGCTTAGTGGTTCGAGTGCCCCTGAGTTCAATCCCCGGTGCCAAAAAAAAAAAAAAAAAACCCTGATGACTGGCAATGACAACCTCTGAGTAACAGAAGGTAAGACACTGAAGACCGTCAGCCATTTTACCTGCAGTCCCTTTCCAAAATGCTGAGGGCCCTTCTTCCCGGAGTATCTTTCTGAAACAGTCAATGACACCACTGTATGTTGTCTGGCCGGCACGGGCAGCCACTTGCAGTCTTGTCTTGATGACATCAGCAGGGGTCACCAGGGAAGCAGCAGGCACACCTTTCAGGAGAAGCATATTTAACTCATGCATAAAAGGACAGAAATACTGCTGACATCTGACAATATAATCTGCAACTTTAACCACGTGTGGGGAACGCAAAGCTCCTTAAGTAGACATCTAGGCACTAATGGAAAAAAAGGATGTATAGGAGCCTATTAGCTCCTTCTGTATGATCAAGGAAAAATACTTTACTTCTGGATAAAGAAATTATTATACATTGCATGATCCTAAGGAACTGTGAGAAGAAAAAAACACAGCAATAATAACAGGATAATTCCCAACTGTTCCCTTTCAGTTTCAATTATTTTATCTCCTTTTTTCTTCAAATATGATATTTGTATGTATAAAATATAAGGATAATGTCAATTTAATGAGCTGCTGAATATATCCAAATATACCACCCAACTGTGGTGTTTCTTGCTGAATCTTGTAAACTGTACAGTGTTAGGTGAACTGCAATACTAACAACCACTGACTCACCTGTTGGAGGGGCTAACTTGAGAGTCGACTGACTCCTTTCAGACAAACTTCCATGACAGGAATCATTACAACTGGAGCGAAAGGAGGCCAGGCAACCAGTTAAGGAACAACAGGGGAGCGGATCATCAAAAGGCCTTTCATGCAGCCCCTGTGCCTGAGCTCCCTGGGGTCGTGTTGAGATTGATCATCAGCAGGACACAGAAGATGGATTTCACAACCACACTTTTTACTTATAAAACAAAACAGGACACAGGAGCGACATAACCTTCCCCAGGGGGAAGAAATCCAATTTGGGCTAACTATCACTAGGCAGATGGAACTGGTGGCCTTGTGGGGACTCTGTTAAGGAATGATGCAAATATCTCCCCTCAGGAACGGACCTGCACCCTATTCACATGAAACTAGGTAAACTGCCTCCTTTAGGAGACAGGATTCCAAATGTTCTCAGTGCCTGCCGGCAAAGCTTTACTGGTAAAAATTAGAAAAATTCATATCTCATTCTGAAAACACATCAAATGTCTATGGGCAAGAAGATGGTGCTGACTTGGAAAATGTTTACTCAGTTCAATCAACCACTGGCAAATTCCTATCCATGATTAGAATGTTCTCTGCCTGTTTTTTCCTGCTGACTGGAAAGTACAAGGAAAAACTTGGAAGGAAAATGCTCGCCCCCGTTTAAGAAGGGGACACTGGTGCATACCCAAAAGGAACCGGATGAACACTTCAGTGCCAAGACCGAGCTGACTTTTAATATTTAACTAACCAAAATTACCAATGGCAAAGGACAGGGATTTGCTGGACCCAAATTATGGCTCAAAGCTCCCAGAGGGAGTTTCTAAATCATCACAAGCCAATCTCTGTCATTACAGGCAAGAACAACAACATGTCCATCTCACTCTCAGAACACACCGAGCACACCACACTTCTGGACATGCTCAGGCTATCCTGATGTTATACCTGAAGCCACCAGAAGAGAATAAACCCAGCACCTGAGAACCAAACAGGGAACCTGAGCCCAGCTAGTCAGAGCCACACGGAGTTCTGTAATGGCTCATTGCTGGATGTATGGAAAACAAATACGTGCCCTTTCCTTCCTATGTTATTTCTTGAGTGTTGGTGCGACCAAGGATGCCTGGTTCTCCACTTCTGTGCCAAGTTAACTCCTTCCTAACTCAAGAGTAAGGCCAGCCAGGTGCAGTGATGCACACCTGTATCAGTTGTTGGCTTGGGAGGCTGACACGGGAGGATCTCAAGTTCAAAGCCAGCCTCAGCAATTTAGTGGGGCCCTATCTCAAAATAAAAAATAAAAGGGACGGGGATGTGGCTTAGTTAAATACTGCTTAGTTCAATCCCCAGTACAAACTAAACAAACAAACAAAAGAGTAAAGCTATACCTGTGAGATCAGAAGGCAGAGTCTTAGACTCCTCTTTCAAATGGAATCTCTTCTGTGCCTACTTTGGTATTTTAGACTAGATGAAAATTTTCATTCATTCCATTGACATTTTCTGAGCTCTTATTATTATTACTATATTGGCCATATAGGGAAGGCTAAGATGAACAGAATGAAACACCTATCCTGAAGCAGCACTCGGCCTGGTACAGATGAGAAAACATATGCAAACAACTATGAACAAAAGACAAATCCCAGTGACTGGGGAGCCTGAGGCAGGAGGATCCTAAGTTCAAAGCCAGCAAGGCCCTAAGCAACTTAGTGAGACTCTGGTCTCAAAATAAAACATAAGAAAGGGCCGAGAAACGTGGCTCAGTGGTAAAGCGCCCCTGGGTTCAGTCCCTGGTACAAAAAGAGAAAAAAAAAAAGACAAAAAGTTAAGGATCTTGATGAAAATCAAGGTCAGGAATAGGGACAGCTTCATGAAGAGAACTTAATTTTGAGCCAAATCATATGAACTCCAATATACAGGGCATGCGAGACCTGCGCATCAGCATGAAGTGCAACAAAGTAACTGATTTGATGAGAACTTTTCCACCTTAATGCTTAGCTTGGCGGCACCCAAGGTTTCAGGGACAAGGGAGACTAAGAAACATGTTAATGATGAAAGCCCAATTTAGATGGGCAGATTTAATTTGGCTCCAAGTTGCTAAGCTGCATTAAGCTGTTTATCCACATTATGCAAATGTAATTAACTCTCATCAGAATTACAGCACATCCCACAAAGGAGAAAAGGCAATCATATTTAACTAAGTCAGATACAAACAATAACTCTTCTAAAAAGAAAGGGGGAAAGTACATAGAGATTCTGTACTTCTCAAAGAGAATGGGAGGAGAATTCTTCGGGTTAAAAAATTCTGTAGTTACCTGCCATGGCTCCAGCTGCAAGGAGATTTAAACCTTTCACGTGTCCATTTTCATCAGCGAGAAGTAGTTTGCAATGAGCATAAACAGGAAAATAGATTGCAGAGAAGGGAATGTCTCGGAGGAAACACGCTTTGGCACCCTGTCACAGAGTCAGGAAATAGTGCAAAACAGTGTGTAAACAGGGTGTGAATGCCCAAATGGGATCCAAAGGGTTTTCAGCCTGAGGTGTCCCTCAAACAGTATTAGAACTGATGTGGAAGGGAAATGGGAGTGGGAAAGACGAATGGCGCACAGGGAAACCTTCATGGCCCAAAGCTTGCAGAGTGGATCCTGCAATCCTACGCTCAATGACTGGACAATGATAGCATTCTCACAAATAGGAATTACCTGGCATTTCTAGTTTAGATTCAGGTATTTTTTGGTTTGGGTTTTGTTGTTGTTGTTTTTTTTTAATTAATCCATTGGAATTTTCTCATCCTATTCATACATAGAATGAGATGTACCCTCTTAAATTTTTGAGCATGCAGTACAATATTAACTACAAGCACAGTGCTCTAGAGATCTCTGTAACTTATTAATGTTGCATAATTGAAAAGTTATATTTATTGAACTATGTTCAGTTAATAAAAATTCAATTCTCAAACCTCCAGTTTGCTTGTTTTGTTTGGTTTTGGAAGGGGAAGAGAATTGAGGGCAGAGTTGTGGGGAAGGGTTTAGACTTTAAATTCCAAGATCAATAGCTTGATTCCTAAGCAATTAGTAAAAACAGCCCCAAAAGACTATCAAATTATCAATTCAATATCAGTTTAGAGTTTTTCAGTGACAGGTAAAAGGCTGTCACTGCCTGTATATAGGCAGTGGTGAGAGTAACGATTTTAGGGAAGGGGAAGAATAAACCATCATTTTTCCCTCCTTGTTATCCATGTACAACTAGAAGAGGACTGGGGGAAACCCAGACAAATATTTTAGCAGGTGGTCTCCATGACAGTAGAAAAAGTGATAGCTTGCCTCAGTGACTAAGGTCACAATGAACACCTTCCTCAGCTCTGTCCATAGCCCATGCCATGCCATTGCTAGGGCTTTCCCAAGCTAGGCAAGCACAGCAATCTGGTACTTGTTCCCTAAGGAACTAAAAGGAAAAAAAAAAAAATTCAAGGACGCTAAAGGATAATATAGAGGAAACGATATTCATAAATTCAGCTCTCAAAGGGAATTCTAAAAAGGATGGAAATTGGAGGTGGACAGGGACGAGTAAAGTGTGCACAAACTCTCTCAAGATAAGCATCATTGTTTGCTGGTCTCCAGAGAGCCCTGTAGCTGTGCGATTCTAATCTAGAGAATGTCTAATTTCTAATTTTCAGCTACAGAAGCAAATTTACACATTTCTGCAATGATGGATCTATAAATAAATCGGATGCTGTGGAAACACAATTGCCTATAGTGGCTAAATTTACGTAGTCCCCCTTGTACCAGGCAAAGGAATGGAAAGAAATACTCATCCTTGTTTAAGAAAAATAATAGCTTCTGCTCCATTACATCTGATCTGTAATGATGGGAGTAAATATACCTGCAGGGAAGGATCTGTTGACTGGCATTTTGCTAAAGTATACTACACTGTTTTGTTTTTTGTTTTTAAATGGAATTCATTATTGACAAATCCTACTACTTAACTTCTTAAAGACCTGAATCCTACCAAACTCTACTACTGTTTTACTGTAGTCAAATTATTAAGACAAAGAGAAGCTCCTATTGGGAGGATAACAATAGAGATAACTTAGATTCAAAATAAACATAAGACTATTTTGAAGTCCTAAACCTGCACCAAAGAGAACACCAAAGAAACTTCCCAAGCCCCCTCCTCCCATAGAATTAAAGACTGAGCGCCTGAAGCCAGCAGGTCTGCAGTGCATGCCATCCTGCTGGGGGCTCCACAAAAGCTGCAGATGACAACCGGAGAATGTGCTTGTGTATCCCACTGCCTTTAATAGAAGTGTCCTGATTTTTTCTTTTTGTTGATTTTCTACTCCATAGACAACCCTGCTGGACAAGATTGCTTTTCACACCAGTGGGGGCAAAGTCTGGTTTTCACATTCTTTCACATTTATATTGAGTACATTACAACTTCTTTGCTGAGCTAGCCCAAGGGAATCTACCCACCTTATACAGACCAAAAAGGCCTAAGTCCCGTAGCACATTCAGGGCACTGACTCTGGGTCCTGTTGTGATCTCTCCGGCCACCTGCAGTCGAATCTTCACTATCTCCAGTGGGTTTGTAAAGATGACCTGAGAACCCCCAGCCTGCAGGCAAAGGAGAAGAGACAGACTATTTCCACATTTGACCCAGAATGTCAGTGTGAATTAAAAAACAAAAACAAAAAAACAAAAAACTAGAAAACCTCCATTTATTTATCTGTTTGTTTATTTGCCACCTTTACACCTCCCTCTTCTTCAGTGGGGAGGGATGCTTTGGCTGATGCTGGAGGGGATTTGGGAGGTGGTCCCTGTCTCAGGTCAACCTATGTCTGGGTTTGTTTCTGTCTGAAATGTCAAGATTGTTCCTCAGACCAGTCTTTTTTTTTTTAGTTGTAGGTGGACAGAATATCTTTATTTTATTTTTATGTGGTGCTGAGGATCGAACCCAGTGCCTCACGCGTGCTAGGCGAGCATGCTACCACTGAGCCATAACCCCAGCCCCTCCTCAGACCAGTCTTAACCAAGATAAACCCAGCCACACTAAAAATAGCAAAACTCGGCGGGTGTGGTGGTACACACCTGTAATCCCCATGGCTGGGGAGGCTGAGACAGGAGGATCACAAGTTCAAAGCCAGCCTCAGCAATATAGTGAGGCCCTAAGCAACTCAGTGAGACCCTGTCTCAATAAAATACAAAATAGGGCTGGGGATGTGGCTCAGTGGTCGAGTGCCTCTGAATTCAATCCCCAGTACCAAAAATGAAGAAAAAAGAAAAGTAGCAAAACTAATGAGCCTAATTTGAAAAAAAAAAAAAAGTGAAGGCAGATTTGGCAGTAGGGTACTCCACAGTGAAAGGGGAAAATATGGCAGAAGCTTGGTATCTTTTATACACTGAAGCTAAAATTTAGATCTATAAAGTTTCTTAGAAAGCATCCCCTTAGCCCAGCCACTTGCTTCTGCTTCCTTGGATTGTAGAGCAAATGAACACCACTTTGGTCCCTCAGAGGTGCCTCAAGTTAGAGAGAGAAGTCTCTGGTTCAAATTCTAAAATGCATAAGCCTGAGCAGAACTCTAAGACAGATACACGGACAGCTATCCCTCACAAAAGGAGAGAATTTAGAAAGAATTTAGAAAGACAAATTTTG
Source organism: Geosciurus inauris (assembly GCA_004024805.1). Classification (NCBI taxonomy): domain Eukaryota; kingdom Metazoa; phylum Chordata; class Mammalia; order Rodentia; family Sciuridae; genus Geosciurus; species Geosciurus inauris. The sequence goes on along the minus strand of PVHX01008301.1, from coordinate 57,401 downwards.
GTATCATTTCAGAAGAAGAGCTACAAAATGGAACATCTATCTAGTTACCATGAGTACAACTCCCTCAGATCAAAGCCACATTTCACACACTTTAGTGGTGAGTGAAAAGAAACTTGAATTTGGATAATCATAGTATATTTGCATTGAAATTTGTTAACTAGTAAAGGAAAAAGAAAAGAATGTTTAGCATAACTACTACTATAACTGAAAGCTCGGTCCCTGTCCTCCATGCCAATCAAATAATGAGGATATGATTTTGAGAAAAAGGAAAAAGAAAGTTTATTGCTTTGCTAGCAAAGGAGAAACACAGGGGACTCCTGTCCCAAAGGCTGTGACTCTCTGGATCAGCAGGGACAGGGGAATTTTAAAGGGTTACATTCCAGGTGTGCTCTGGTAGGGGGTCCCAGGGCACCCTGTTACACTACCACCTCCTGGCTTCTGTAAGAAAGAAAAAGATGTATGTATAGCTATGGATACATAAAAATAAAAATATATATTATCTCTTTCCATGGAGTGAAAAAAATCCCATTTATACACTGTCATCTTAAATTGAGGCTGTTTATATTAGATAATCATAACTGTATTCATACAATATTCCTAATCATATTAAGTACTCATAATAATTGCAAAGCATGTACCATGTGAAATATGAACTGTATGCCTCACTGGGGGCACTGTAATTCCATGGGTATCAAAATGCTACAAACAACACCCCAAAAAATCTACAGGCAACCTCAATAGCATGTCCATGCTCTAACTTCACAACCACATTCCTGCTCATTTACCTAAAACCCACACCCCTTTCCAAAGGGAGCAATGTTGCATTGCTTGGCCCATTTTCCAAACCACTCTGGGGCTACAAAACCCCACAGCTACACAAGGTCCAACTTGAACCCTTTCTTCCTTTCCTCATCCACAACTGCCAACATTGACACTAGATTCCTTTCCTCTTCCCTGGATTCCCCAGGGCCTGAATCCTTCTTTTGTCTACCAAACAAGGAGTGCAGCAATTTGAGGGCACACTTGCATACACTCCTGTGCAGGGACACTATCTGTTTCCCATAACTCCCCAACTCAAAGCAATCCAGACCACTGGCACACAGGTCCTTCAACAATGTACTGACCCAGTTTTATATGCTGTTATGCCTGCATTTCTTTTTTAATCTGTTGCACTGCAGGCAGATGGGAGCATTTCAATGTTTGAATCTAAGCAAACAATACTTTCAAAAGGATTGCTGAGGGAAAAATTATGTTAAAATGATAATCCAAGTAATTACTCCTGTAGCTAGTATTAAAGACCAAACCAATTGGAAAAGTTTATTACTTCCCTGAAATCTCTTGTTTAAATAATTGTTGCAAAGAGTATCTTTGAGAAATGTGTTTTATATTCCAAACTAAAGCAGATTAAAAAGAAGAAGAAGAAGAAGAATAGAACTACAAATTTTAATTATAATCCCCCAAATTTGCAACCACCAGACAGTGTCAACCCCTAGGTGCCAAATGTTATACGTGAACATTTTGTTTAAATAAATACAGGGGCTGGGATTGTAGCTCAGTGGTAGAGCGCTTGCCTCGCATGCGTGAATCACTGGGTTCCATCCTCAGCACCACATACAAATAAATAAATAAAATAAAGATGTTGTGTCCATCTACAACTAAAAAAAAATTAAAAATAAGTAAATACAAAGTTCTTTCATGCCTTTAATTAACAGTAACTTATACTGCAAAGCAGGAGAACTACAATCTGCATCCCCCCACCCCACAGTTCCCTCTCATCCCCGCTCCCTTCTCACATGGACACTTTTGGAAATAACTGCCAGTTTAGTGAGATTTGTACTCCTTTAACAATTCTTCAAATTTCTTTTCGACTGTACAAATAACTAACTACTAAAATTCTACTAGACAGTACAATAGAGAGGAGGTGACTACATTTCAAAATACATTCCCATTAATTGTTACATGTTTTAAAGATTAGTTACCTAGCAGTAAGACCCAACAATGCACTGGACAGAAACACAAAACTCAACTGATATGCATTTATAAACATGGCAAGGGAGCATACGATGAAACGATGACGTATTACATATGGCAAGACACACAACTGCAGTTTGTTTCCTACCTATGTGTTCTATTGTACCGGAAAGAGCAAAACTTCCAGCAATTATGTAGTTTGTATATACTTTAAAAACCAATGAGCATTTTTTTAAAAACCTTATGATAAATCTAGAAACATCCAGGCACATTGAATAAATTTTAAAAAGCTAAAGACTGCTATTTGTCTAAAACTTTGGATGTTTATATCATTTAAAGAGAAACACACAGAGCAAATATGCACTGTCCTTTTTTTTTTTTTTTTAACTTTGAGGTTAACCACTATCTTAAACATATTAAACTGGAGACAGTGGAAGAGCAATAAAATCTGAAATTAGTTCTATTATAATAGTAAGAAAACTAAGCAAAGAATAAGGATTAAGCAACATAGAATAAGGATTATGATATTATCATACCCTTGAACTGTTTACCCTCTGAGAAACAAATACATTTCCTCTATTCTAAAACTCTGCTAATTTTAACTGATATCATTAATACAATAACAGCTTTTCTTTCAGTTTTTTTTTGTTGTTGTTGTTGTTTTTTGGTACTGGAGATTGAACTCAGGGGCACTCATCTACTGAGACATATTCCCAGCCCTATTTTGTGTTTTAGGTAGAGACAGGGTCTCACTTAGTTGCTTAGCACCTTGCTGTTGCTGAGGCTGGCTTTGAACTCGTGATTCTCCTGTCTTACCCTCCCTAAATGCTGGGATTACAGGCTTGCGCCACCCGCACCCAGCTCAATAACAGCTTTTCAAAGGAAAAAATCAATGTTTACAGTACATACAATCATTTAATATACAGAATTTCATAAACATTGTAAATTTTCAATGAAAAAAATAGTACCTATAGTTGTACAAATATGCTGTTTGCTAATGTTTTGTTTTGTGGTACTGGGAACTGAACCCAGGGGCACTGTACCACTCAGCTATATCCCCAGCCATCTTTATTTTATTTTGAGACAGTCTCATTAAATTGTCCAGGCTGGTCTCAGACTTGCCATTCTCCTGCCTCAGTTTCCCAAGTAGCTGGCATCACAAGTATGCACCACCATGCCAATTTGTTTGCTCATTTTTTATTATGTATGTGCATATGTATTTATTTATTTAGTGTGTGTGTGAGAGGAGGGTGGGTAATGTGTGTGCTGGCCATGAAATCCAGGGCCTCACGGATGATAGTCAGGTGCTCTACCACCGAGCCACAAACCCATTTTTTTTGCTAATTTTAATAAGAACAAAATTAAACCAAAAAAATTCTAATGCCCAATAGAAAATAGTTAAATAAAAACAAGTTATATACTTTTTTAAAAAATATTTTCTAGTTATACATGGACACAGTGTCTTTATTTTTGTTAACTTATTTTTATGTGGTGCTGAGGACTGAACCCAGTGCCTCATGCGTGCAAGGCAAGTGCTCTGCCACTGAGCCACAACCCCAGCCCAAATTATGTACTTTTAATAAAGCAATACAACTGCTGTTAAATCGTGACAAGTTATATAAGTAGAATGTAAAATATTAGCTACAAATTTGATGACAAATATGTTAAAATATTTTACCTAAGTTTACCAAAATCAAAGTGACTTAGAGATTAAAACATTAGTTGTATACTAGAAAGAGAAACTGAATAACTGGGAGAAAGAATTATAATAGCATACATTGTTGCACCTTTTAAATTCTGGATTAATACAAATGCATTAACTACTCAAAAATGAAAACAGACAGAACCAGTCTCGGGTTTCTTTACAGACTAAGTCCTCCTTCATACATTCTTCCCCATAGTGAATTTGATAATTTTTATAGTTTAAATCTATTTTTAAGCTAGTTGATAATAGTTATCTGTGGATTTGAAACATTAAAAAGCATACATACACACGCACACACACACACATACACACACACACACTCACGCCCAAAAAACCCTAACCAAATATAACAACTAGTTTTGGAAATAATAGACATCAAGAGACATAAAATTTTAGCCAGGCGTGGTGGCACATGGCTGTAATACCAGCTACTTGGGAGGCTGAGGTAGGAGAATCACAAATATAAAGCCAGCCTGGACAATTTAGTGAGATCCTGTTTCAAAATTTTAAAACTTTAAAAAGTAGCAGGGATGGGGCCACTGGGGATGTAGTGGTAAAGCTCTTCTTGCTTGTTAGGCCTGAGGCCCTGGTTCCAATTCCCAGCACAGCAAAACAAAAAACAAATAAAAACACGCACAAATTTTTAAAATAAACCAACATACAACTACATAGATTTAAATGGACATTGCCTGATTTGACATCTTGCTACTTCTGATGGTTTATTTCACATAACATACCATTCCATACCATATCTTTGGTGAATTTTTTCATTCACCTCATTACCAAATTTAGCTTCTAACCCTCTAATCCCTAAATTTCCCTCAGCAAATCTGCTGCTTAGGGGGCTAGGAGCATAGCTCACTGGAGGAGTGTTTGAGTAGCATGCATAAGGCCCTGGGTTTCATCCCTGACACAGGGGCAGTGAAGGGTGCGGGTATAGACCTGCTACTTATTTTTCTTAAAGAGATGGAAACACTAATATTAAAACATGCTTAGATGCTTTGATTTTTCATTATTGTCATTTTGTTGTAGTTGCTCTAAAATTGAATTAAAAAGACAGAGGGGAACAAGTCCCATTTAGAATAAGGGTTACCACTATGTGACAAAAATGGAAAGAATGTGAAAACTTCCATTTAATCTTATGTCACACCATTTATTAATGAGAAAATAAACTAACTAATGTTAACAGGAAAAGTTAGTGGGGAAAGGATGTGATATTGAGGTGTCACTGGCCTCCAATGTGCCCGAGGCTGAGGCTACACACAGGATCTGGCCAGTTCAACCTTCTGCCCTCACAATCCTACCCCAGGGGCAGGGTCCACAAAGAGGATGGGGACTGGGCCCTATTTATCAAACTCCCTTGCTTCTTGCTTTCTGTGATCTCTTGTCTCTATAGTTTGAAACTCTCTCTCTCCAACCACAAAACATCTAATCAGAGCAACTCATTATATAAACATCCCTCACAGAAACTGATACAAATCTAACTTCAATTTGTTTAGGGCCACACCAGCTACTCAAGCAGATGTACAAAAAATGTAAGTTTTTTGGTTTTTGTTTTGTTTTGTTTTGGTGTACTGTGAATTGAACCCAGAGTCTTGTGCATGCTAGTTGAGCACTCTACCACTGAGCTACATCCACGGCCCCAAAATATGTATATTTTGTGTCACAAAATAAGTGTCACAAATAAGTGTCACAAAATGAGTTGTCACTGGGATTGACTCAAGAGAAACACCAACAGTAACTCTGTCCTACAGACCATCACCCAAACATTCTTACTTTCATAAAGCAATAGAAAATAGTTCTTTCTAAACTAGCCTAAGATACTGCCAGTTTAAAAAGAATAAACTACAATGTTTATTGCTAAGTGATAAAATACACCAGGGTATTATGATATAAAACTATGTAAGGTAAAGGAGGTGCTATGGTCTCAATGTTGGTGTTCCCCCAAAATTCATGCTTTAGAACCTATTCCCCAGGGTGATAGTATCAAGAGGTAGGACCTATGGGACGTGATCAAGTTCTAAGGCTTCCGCCCTCATGAATGGGATTGGGAATCTTATAGAAGAGGTTGAAGTCCTTGTCCCTTCCTCCATGTAAGGGTATAGCAGTAAGGCACCATTATCAACCTGAAATCTGCTGGCACCTTGATCTTGTACTTCCCAGAATTATGAACAATAAACTTAGATTATGGGGCTGGGGCTGTAGCTCTGTGGTAAAGCGCTTGCCTCTCACATGTGACACTGGGTTCGATCCTGAGCACCATATAAAAATAAGCAAAGATATTGTGTACGTCTACAACCAAGAAAAAAAAATTTTTTTAAGTACCTAGCTTATGAAAAAATTTAAAAATAAAAAATAAATAAATAAACTGACATTATGAAGTTCCTAGTCTAAGGCATTTTGTTATAGCTGCCAGAACAGGCTAATATAAGAGGCATCAAAATTGTTGTGTACCTATCATACATCAGTTTTAACTTGTGAGCATATGTATACGTACTCATGTTAAGTATGTAGGCATAAAGTTGGGACCACACTGATCCCTGGAGATGGGAGACAGAGGAGCTATTTTAAAGATCTACAAGATCAGGTTACAAAGGAAGATGCAAGTAGACTTCTTTAGTTAAGGAGCTGGCTAGCCACAGATCTTGGCCACAAAGATTGGTAAATGTTCCATTTAACACGTGAGATTTCTGCTGCACCCATATGGGGAGAGGGCACATGTGTGTGCCCACACATTTGCACACATGCATAAACTGAAAGGAAGAAACATGGGACAGTGGAAAGATTCTGGATTTGGAAGCCTGTTGACCTAGATAGTTGTAAGTTGACCCAGTTCTTGGTTTCCGTGGAATCCCAACAACTGCCCTATCTATCTCATAGGGTTTTGGGGTGCTAACTAAGGTGAGGGCACTATGTATACTGAACACAAGACACAAAGGAAAGTATGTGTCCTCTGTGAAGTATGTTTGCACGTGGCTGAGGAACTTCACCTGCAATATGAAGGGATTACTTTAGCCCTTTGCTGAATAATAAATACATTTTGGGTTTTATAACTTCCATCTACTCAGAAGTAAACACACTCTGAAGGAGGTAAATCAGTCAGGTGAATGGTAAACTGACCTGTGGTTAGAGTTTAACACTAAAATAACAGGTACTTATCAGAGAAACCTTTAGAAAGAACATATAGGTCAGCCCGTTTAGATTTTTAAACTTTATCAATTTGGAAAGACATTTAAATTTATTCCCATATAAGTTTCTGGATAATCCAAGAAATTATATAATCAAATTTTCTTTAAAAAAAACTACCACAAACACCATGAAGAAAAAGAATAAGAATCAGAGACCGTGAAAAATATAACACATGTATCTGACAAAGAACCATATTCATTATGTATAAAGAACTATAAATCAATAACAAATATGAATAACCTAAAAAAAAAGGGTAGGCAAAAGACTTGAATAAATACTTCAAAAAAAAAGATATATGAAAAGCCAACAAACATACAAAAAGATACTCAACATTCACATTTTTAGGCATCAGGAAAGAACAAATTAAAACCACAATAACAAGCTGGGGATATAGCTCAGTTGGTACAGTGTTTGCCTAGCATGCACAAGGCCCTGGATTCAATCCCCAGTACCACTTAAAACACACACACACACACACACACACCCCATACCATTTCATACTAACTAGAATGACTAATAGCAAAAATATTAAGAATTTTGAACATCAGTGAGAATGTGCAATAACTGGAATACTTACACACTGCTAATTAGACAGTAAGACAGCCTGTCTACTTCTAAGAAGTAATTGGCAGTTGCTTTTATTCATTTATTTATTTATTGAACCCAGGGTCTTGTGCAGTGTAAGGCAAGCACTCTGCCAACTAAGCTATATCCCCAGCTCTTGGCAGTTGCTTTTAAACTGAACATACATCTACCCTATTCTACTCTTAGTAATCTCCCAAAAGAAAACATGTGTTGACAAAAAGACTGATACAACAATGTGTATAGCAACCTTACTTATAACAAACAAAATATGGAAACAACCCAAATGTCCACCAACAGAAGAATGGATAAACAAAATGTGGTACATTTATACAATGGAGTAATATTCAGCCAAATTTTAAAAAACACAAACAAAAATCTGATCCCCACATAACAATAAGGATGACTCTGAAAGCATGTTAAGCAAAAGAAGCCATCTATGAAAGAACGCATTTTGTATATTCCATTTATATGAAATCCAAGAACAAACAAAACTTAAGATAGAACTTAGAACTATAGTTGCTTGGGGAAATGGGGGAAGAGATTGAATGGATAGAGGCATGAATAAATTTCCTGGAGCATTATCTTAGGTAGTAATCAAATACACATTTGTTTATACTTCTATTTCCAAAAATTGTATTCTATTTTTTTTCTTTTCTTTTTGGTGCTGGAGATCAAACCCAGATCCTCACATACACTAGGCACATACGTGCTCTGTCACCTGAGCTACACCCCCGACCCCTGCTCTATATTCTATTTCTAAAGTGAGATGTTCCACTGTGACTCCATCCTTCCCTTAGTGAGAGCTGCTTGCATTTCCAATCAGAAAGTCAAAGTCAACGAAACTTCCATCTGGCTTAAAAAAGAGAATGTGTGTAAACAGTGAAAACAGTTCATACACATATGATGCAGAAGAGCATGTACACATGTACAGTATATGAAAACTTTAGAAGGAAACATGCCAAATGTCAGCAATGAAAAATAAACCTGTTGTTTGGTAATATCTCTGTTCAAGGTAAAAAGACCCTAAAAACTAAGCTTAAAAAATGGCATTAAAGGGCTGGGATTGTGGCTCAGTGGTAGAGCGCTTGCTTCACATGCATGAGGCACTGGGTTCGATCCTCAGCACCACATAAAAATAAAATAAAGATATTCTGTCCACCTACAACTAAAAAATAAATACTTTTTAAAAAAAATTTTAAAAAAAATATTGTGTTCACTTTAAAAAAAAAAGAATTCTTAGCCTATTTATATAAAAAAATGGCATTAGGGGCTGGGATTGTAGCTCAGCGGTAGAGCGCTTGCCTTGCATGCGTGAGGCCCTGGGTTCGATCCTCAGCGCCACATACAAAGCAATAAAATAAAGACATTGTGTCCATCAACAACTAAAAAATATTTAAAAAAAAAATGGCATTAAAGATCAAAGACCTAGGGGGCTGGGATTGTGGCTCAGCGGTAGAGCGCTTGCCTCGCATGCGTGAGGCCCTGGGTTCAATCCTCAGCACCACATACAAAGCAGTAAAATAAAGACATTGTGTCCATCTACAACTAAAAAAAAAAATTAAAAAAAAAAAAAAAAAAAGATCAAAGACCTAAATGTAAGAGCTAAAACTATAAAACTCTTATAGGTAAACAGGCATAACTCTTCCTGATCTTGCGTTAAGCAATGATTTCTTAGATATGACACAAAAACCACAAGTAACACAAGAAAAAATAAATAAATGGGACTATATTAAAGTCCAACTCTTCAAAGAACATCAAGAAAGTGAAAAATATCTGAAAATCACATATCTAATAAGGCACTCATATTTAGAATATATAAAGAATTCATAACTCAATAAAAAAAGACAACCCAATTTAAAAATGGGTAAAGATTTAAATAGGTATTTTTCCAAAGAAGATTATACAAATGGCAAATATGCACATGAGAAGATGTTCAATATTATTAGTTGTTAGACCACAAATAAGATGCCACACTTCACACCCAGGAGGATGGCTACAATGAAAAGGCAGACAATTGGCAAAGACGCAGAGAAAATAGAATTCATGAACTACTATAGAAATGTAAAAGAATGTGATCATTTTTGGAAATAGGATTTTAGTTCCTTAAAATCCTAACTGGAATTGCCATATGACCCTCTGTTAATTTCACTTACAGGTATGTACCCAAGAAAAATGAAAATATTTGTGCATTCTTTCATAGCTAGTTTCTTTTGCTTAACATGTTCTTAGCATGCTGAGTAGGGATCAGATTTTTGTGTTTGTAAAACTTTATATACCAATGTTCATAGCAGCATTATTCATAATAAACAAAACAACCCAAATTTCCTTTTACTGATAAATGGATAAACACAATGTTGTATATCCATATATTGAGAGATTAAAAAGGAATGAAGTATTGACATATATTAAAACATGGATAAAGCCAGACGCGGTGGCTCAAGCCTGTAATCCCAGCACTTAGGGAGGCTGAAACAGGAGAATCGCAAGTTCAAAGCCAGCCTCAGCAACAGTGAGACGCTAAGCAACTCAGTGAGACCCTGTCTCTACATAAAACACAAAATAGGGTTGGGGATGTGGCTCAGTGGTCGAGTGCCCTGAGTTCAATCTCCAGTACCAAAAAATAAAAAAAAGTAAAACACGGATAAGCTTTGAAAGCATGCTACATGTAAAAAAACAGGCACAAAGTCACATGATATGAGATTCCATTTATATGAAATATCCAAAACTGGTGAATCTATAGAAACAAAGTATATTAAATGGTTTGCTAGAATTGAGGGTGAGGTGGTAAAATTGGAGGGTGATAAATAAGGATATTAGGTTTCTTTTTGTGGTGATGAAAATGTTGTAAAAGTGATTGTGGGTATGGTTGCACTCTGAATATACTAAAACCCAATGAACTATACACATTAAATGGGGGAACTGTATAGTATGTGAATTATATATCAATAACAGCTGCTTTTTGATGGGTTGGGGATATATCTTGGTTGTAAAGCACATGCTTAGCATGTGCAAAGCCCTGGATGCTAGGCACAGTGGCACACACCTGTAATCCCAGCAGCTCGGGAGGCTGAGACAGGAGGATTGCGAGTTCAAAGCTAGCCTCAGCAATTTAGCAAGGCACTAAGCAACTCAGTGAGACCCTGTTTCTAAATAAAATATAAAATAGGGCTGGGAATGTGGCTTAGTGGCTGAGTGTCTCTGAATTCAATCCCCAGTAGGGCCCCCCACCCACCAAAAAAAAGCCCTGAGTTTGCTTTCCATTGCAATAACAAAGTTGTTATTTTTTTTTAATTTGCCTGAAACATAGGAAATATTCAATGAATAAGAAAATAAACAAATGAAAGAATGAACGAATGGACATATATCAAATGTGAACGAATATGTTTTTGGAGACAGAAGTGGTTTGAATTTTAATTTTGCCATTTACTAAGTGCTGGATCTCACTGAGGTTTTAGTGAACCCTAGTTAGGAATGATAATGAGATAATTGCTATGAAATGTTCAGCCCAGTAGGAAAAGTCTCTACTGCTCATTAGCAATCTAGCAGATCAGGCTACATTAAAAGCAAAAATCAGTGTCGATGATAGTAATAATATTTTAGTTAAGTTGAGTAGTAAGTGTATGGTATTATTACTCTTTGTATCCATGTACCAAATATCACATATCTTTAAAAACTGATCATAGGACTGGAGGTGTAGCTCAGTGGTGGAGTCATGCTTAGCATGCATGAGGCGCAGGGTTCGATCCCCAGCACCAAAAAAGAAATCATAAAATGAAACAAAGAACAATGGAAAACATATAATGCCAAAGGACCAGAGATTTTTACTTCTTGGTCACTTAATGATCTAGAAAATACACATTGTTTTTCTGAAAGGACAATATTATAGTTATTTTCATGGCAACAGAATTTCCCTCTCACCCATCTACAAGAAACTTAAAGCCCAAGTCTTAGCTAATCCTTCTGCTAAAAAAAAGCCTATTACTGGGCAGATGCAGTGGCGGCTTGGGATGCAGAAGCAGGAGGATAGCGAGAGTTCAAAGCCAGCTTATGTAGTACTGGGGATTGAACCCAAGGTTTCACACATGCTAGGCATTTGTTCTACCACTTAGTTATATCCTCAATCCTTTTTCTATTTTATTTTGAGATGGTTTCACTGCGTTGCCCTGGCTGACCTCAAACTTGGAATCATCTTTCCTCAGTCTACTAAGTAGCTGGTATTATAAATAAGTACAGTTAATAATATAGGACAGGAAGAGCATGACTTACGTTTCTGGTAAATATATGCATATGCTGTGGTAAAAATGAATTAGGAAACTTCTTAACCAACTGGAAGCTAAAACCACTGAGATTAATATTTATAATTTGCAAAGTTTATCTCACTAGATAGATAAGACACAATTAGAGCATCTAATTGAGATAGAGAGGAGAAACAACAAGTTTGGTGATCTACCTATTCAAGAGTCTTATATTTGTCCATTGTTTATCCTTCCACTGTTTATCCTTCATGAAAAAAGAAATTTAGTCAAAGAGAATGCATCGCTCTGAATGTATGGAAGAAACACATATGTAAACACACACACACACCCATACACCGCAATCCACCTCTTTCATTAGAACTTTGGTTGCAGAAAGATTAAGACTTATGTATGTGTCAGGCTGACAAATCTCATCAAGGAGAACCTGGAGCAACCTACCTCGGTGACCCACAGGGCATCTTTTCTGAATCAAAACTTCAAAGGTCATTGCCTCAGGCTCAGAAACTAAAAAAGTTTTAGTGAAGACTGCCTGCCAATTCAGCTAGAAGTTATTCACACGTTCAGGAACAAAATACTAAACAAGTATGAAACAAATCACATTATCAAATGGGAAACAAATAGCACAAGTAAAATTAGTTGAGCTGCAACTTAGATATAAGAATTGGCCTAAATCTAAACTAACGCTTATACTTTTAAGACAGAAGCCTTTGTGCTGTAAGTAAATATAATCTGAACCTTTGACTTCAGAATTTTTATCAATAGCTGCAATATAGTTACAGTAGCTGGCCATACCTTCCAGTCCCTAAAGAAGAAAAATTATGAGGGGGCTGGGGTTATGGCGCAGTGGTAGCATGCTCGCCTAGCATGCGGGAGGCACTGGGTTCGATCCTCAGCACCACATAAAAATAAAATAAAGCTATTGTGTCCACCTACAACTAAAAAATAAATATTTAAAAAAAAAAAAAGAAGGAAAATTATGATTATGCCACAATGGCTTACTTATGCCTAAAATATAAAAGTTCAATTAATCAGTCATCTCACACTTAAAAGGTCCAGTCAATATAAATATGTGGTAACTCTACTCAATGCTATATTTCCTGTGATACTTAAGAAGAATAAGGGTTTTTAAAAGTCTGGAAGGTTATGTTTCAGAAACTTCTAAGAGAGCTGATGAAAAGAATATCTGTTTTCTGTCCTCAAAACCACTTAGATTATACAACAAAATTAAAAAATCATTCCACATGAGAAAACCTGCTCTGAATCACTTGAGTTCAAGGGAAATGGCATTCAGTTATCATACCTAGCATGCAAAATAGATTAGAGGAATATAATCACCACAAGAAACACCCAGGATTAATACTTACACAACCTCCAGCCAGGACTTCTGCGGGAAGTGGAATGGAGCCATCTCTTCTGGTAAATTTGTCCCGGACAAAATCATTAACCTAATTAGAAAGATAACTTCAGTTAACCAGAATTCCCAAACATTTCCTCTACTGTTGCTTTTCCAAGTCAGCAAAATATTTGTCTCATGATAAAATCAAAATATTGTCAAAGGTTTACATATAAATGTAAAGTTTTACAAGTATCTTGATAGTATACCAGTCTCAGTAGCATCAATTTTTTTAAAAAAATATTTTGTTTAGTTGTAGATGAACACAATATCTTTATTTATTTTATGTGGTGCTGAGGATCAAACCCAGTGCCTCACATATGCGAGGCAAGCGCTCAACCGCTGAGCCATAGCCCCAGCCCCTCAGCAGCATCAATTTTAATTTTTAACTTATTCTAAATAAATGACATAAATTTGGTAAAAAATAAACTTACGGTCAGTTTAATGGCCTTTTCTGGAGCAACCCCTATAAGTTGTGGTATCAGACCTAGGTAAAGAAAGAGAATTATTAACAATATAAATGTGCTAGATACTTATATACAAGCCCAAGAAGGAAGTGCTGCCTTCATACTACCCAGCAAACATTTTGGGTTTTAATTAAAATGGGGCAAAGTGGTTATCCTAAAAACTCTATAAATGTATGTAATAATCATTTATAAGGGGCTGGGGCTGTAGCTCAGGGGTAGAGCGCTTGCCTAGCATGTGTGAGGCACTGGGTTCGATCCTCAGCACCACATATACATAATAAATAATAAATGAATAAAATAAAGATCCATCAGCAACTAAAAAAATTTTTTTAAAAAATCATTTATAAGTCAAATATAATATGTTTTCTTGAGTCCTTTTCTTAAACATGCTTTTGTAAAAGCCTAGTTATCCAGCACCCTCCAAAAAAGTATAGGAGGAAGGAATAAAGCCTAGGGGATTTCTCTACTCTGGGAACGCTGCCAATACCAAATACCAACAGAACCAAATTCCCTCCCTTGTTACAACCAACAACATACAAACATACGCAGACACTTGATGGAAGTTAATGCTGTCTACCTGGAGAACCTCTGAATAGTGTGTCTTCTTAAGTACACCCAGATTTGGCCAAAAAATAACACTACCTACATAACAGCATACAGTAGCTTGGTTATTATAGAATACCAACTCCCATAATTTTCTCTTCAGAGAAACCAAGCATTCAGTGTTCATTTATTTAAAAGGAAGCCATAACTGCAAAGAAAAACGCAGTTTTTAGTATCATCTAATGAGTATCTTCTATAAGCAAAAACACATGCCTATTATATTTTCATTTACTAACATGTGTCAAGCTTAAGACATTTTAATGAATCTTCTCCAAACAAAAGAAATTGTTATTCTTGGAAAGTTAAATTTCCCAGGAAGGTTGCAAACTGGAAAGGAAAAAATCAACATCTGTAGATATTCCCAGGGTTCAGCTTTCTAAAGCACAGCTTATTCAAATTGTTAGCATACATTTTTTAACGATGTTAACAACATTTTATATCCTTTAAGTCATTCAGCCAAGGGAGTTATATACATGTTTGCATGCTCACTTACTGCTGATCTTAAGCCTACTTTGAGGATACTGCTGAGTGATGTTCCATGAGTTGAGAGCCAGCAATTAATCATGCATACAGGCTACTGTCAATCAAACTGAATTATCAATGACAAACACAAATCTGCACACACCTTTCATGGATAGCAAAATGATTTAAAAGAATGAATCAGCAGATGGCAGTCTTAACTTTCTAACCCTCATGATTATCAGGCCCTATTACTTTTAATCTAACTCCCATACAACCATGTCAGCATGTATATTTGTTTTACAACTTGCCACACTAAAGCTTGTGGAATTTTAATAAAGTACTGATTTGTGTCATTTTATCATTGTTGCCTGCAAAGAAATTTGGCTAATCTGTCAACAATTTTGTCAATCATCTGACAGAATAATGGACTAGCTCTAAACAATATATGATAATCTCAATAATCATAGTGCTCACATACAGGACTCCTAGAATCTTCTCCCTAATACAAAAATCTCTCATTTAAGGACTGAGTTTATCAGTTCATATCCCAAATAAAGTGAATAATCCCCTCCCCTACTTACTGTGTTGCACTCATTTAATTAGTATGGTATCTCTGCCATATGAAATCTTGGCCAGGCGCAGGGGCACATGCCTGTGTGACCCCAGTGGCTTGGGAGGCTGAGGCAGGAGGATTTCAAGTTCAAAGCCAACTTCAGCAATTTAGTGAAGCCCTAAGCAACATAGTGAGATTGTGCTTCAAAATTAAAAAAAGAAAAAAAGGGTTGGGGATATAGCTCAGTGGTTAGATGCCCCTGGGTTCAATCCAAAAAGAAAAAGAAAAGAAAAAGAATAAAGAAATCTTCTGTGAGCATTTATTCATGGAGAGGCTAAACCATGCATTATATATCCAGGTTTCTTCTAATAAAGGACATTCTTTTTAGAATGTATCCTAAGGAAGAGAAAGGTCATTTTTCAACAATGAAAAGATTGGTTATGTCAAAGAAAAAAACAGCCATCGTGCCACTCAATCTGATTCCCATTAAATAAACTCTAGATGTGAAGGGCTTAATCAGTTTAAAACAAGCCTTCACATGGGCAGATCTACATTTGGGAGAATGCACATCTCTTTTCATGGAGTATATTCTGTGCAGCTGGAATTTAGAGGGGCTAGAGTTCTGAATATTTGCGTGAAATAATTAGATTTTATTCTCAGGAATAGAGTATCCAAGCCTAGTTTGAATTCAAAATGATTCTCTTCTCTTATTCTACATATAAGGCCAAAAACAAACATCTTCATCATGCTCTCCTTCAAATATAAGTGTATTAGTTACATTCTTAACTTGAATACCTGAATGTAATGCTAATTAGAGGTGTTTCTCCTTCTGTCCATGAGCCTATAGCTTGCTTATTTATTTATTTATTTATTTATTTATTTATTTATTTATTTATTTAGTGGTGCTGGGGATTGAACCCAGGGCCTTGTGCATGCGAGGCAAGCACTCTACCAACTGAGCTATATCTCCAGCCTTTAAGGGTTTTTTTAATACTTTTTTTTTTTAGTTGTAGATGGACACAGTACCTTTATTTTATTTTTTTATTTTATGTGATGCTAAAGATTGAACCCAGTGCCTCACACATGCTAGGCAAGTGCTCCACAACTGAGCCACAACCCCAGCCTCAAGCCTATAGCTTTAATTAGGTTCGACCTTTCTTTCCTAGGAAAGGTTCTAAGCCAAACAGTTCAACAAAGCTCAGAATGAGCTAGGAATTAATGAGCCTGTGTGTGCAAACAAATAAGTACAGTAAATTACATAAATGCTCTGGACTTGAGCGTGTTGAGAGTATTTTCAGAGAATTCCAAGTGGCGCCCAAAAGGATTAAAAAATTAATCTCCCCCCAAAAGGAACCCTAAGTTCTAATGTGAAAACATGTCCATGAAAGTCATTCTCTTTCCAAAGAGAACAAGTTCCTACAAAGCTGATGGGGGCGAGGACATTCTGCATGGAGCTGCAGCCTCTGATGCTGACAGCCCTGCGCTCAGTGCAGAGTTGGTGGTAACATTCCTTGCAAAAGAAAATCTCTCTGCTATGACTGTGTGCCTTGAGCTCAGGGGAGGAAAGAAGCAAGAATGAGACTTAGAGCCAAAGGGCTTTCTTTTGTTTTTTCTTAAATTTCAGTGAATCATTGGAAAAGCCTTATAAAATGGTCTCTTGGGAAGAGACAAAAATATTTGATATTTCTTTCAGTTGAAACAAGTGCATTGAGGGTAAACTCACCTCCAAGTAGAGCCTAGCTTCTTTGAGAGAAGAAGCTATTTTTTAGCTGCCACCTCTGCGTTCCACCTGCAGAAATGTGCCTTAGTTTGTAAGAGCATGGTGATCTAGACTCATGTTGGCACAAACACAGGATTTAGATTCCAAGAAATATAAATAGCAGGAAGAAGACACAAAGGTCTTGTTTGCAGACTAACATTGCTAGTCACCGGAAAGAACATAAAAGAGGAACATGAGCTAAAAGAAAATAGAGAGGAATATCCCTAGTCCGACTAGGCAGGCTACATACTGGTTTCCATAATAGTTAAAATTTGCTGCTGGTGAGATAAAATCTGTATTTTCAGCTGTTACTGAGATTTGCTTACCCCGGTAGAGGCCAAAGAAGCCCTCATAACGCAAGACTTTCTTAAAACAATCAAAGCTGTTTTTATACATCAGCTCCCCCACGACAGAGCCAGTGCCACGCTGGTTTTGCATCCGGGTCTTCACCAGATCTATAGGATACACTGCCGTGGCTCCAACAGCTACAAACAGAGCAGTGTTTAGTCTTAAAAAAGAACATAATTAAATATAGAGTCTATAAGGACAATAAATACAATATCTATTCTCACAAGAGACATATTATTCTTTCCTTCTCCCATACATAGCCAAAGGATGGCAGACTAATAACCACTTGGGCTGATAAACAGAACTGCTTCACAGAACAACTGTCAAGAATGGTCTTTGATATCTTAGCTTCATAAGTCAAAGAGTAGATTATCAAGTCATCACCACTATCAGATACTCAATTTCCCATAAAAACACTAAAATATGATGTATAACAATTCTTTATATTTTTCCATTAAATGCTCTTACTCCAGTTACCTCTTAATAACTATAAAATGACTATATATGCAAACCAAGTGGCTGTACTTCAAAAATTGAGTTTACTAAAGCATTTTGGTAAATTCATCTTAGTTATAACCATAATATTGGAAACAAATTTCAACATGATCCTATCCCTACATACAGAATTTGGTTTTTAAAAAAATAAGGCCATGCTTTAGAATTTATCAGGAACTGAAATATTTATTACATGAGCTAGAGTATTGTATTTTTTGACAGTTGAAACCCAAACATGCTTTATGACTTCTAAAACTAAGACTGAAAAAAAAAAAAATAAGAGTCCCATAAGTTCAGGCTTGTTTTGAAAAATCATAAGCATTTTAATCACACCTGCTAGGCTCCTCTCAACAAAATGACTACACATTTTCTTTGTCGAGTATTTAAGCAAAAAGAGTCTCTCAAATTTCTGCTGGGAGCAAGGAAGGGAAGGGAGGTTCATTTTAGCAAATAAACTGTAAGTCTAGGTAGTCTTAAACCAGTGAAAAAGGAAAGAAAAAAATAAAAACATAAAAGGAAAGGTGAATGACTTTGAGAGGTTGTTTTGTTTCATGGGTTCTGGGATTTATATCACAAATCTTGATTTCCTACCTGTCCCTATGGCATAAATTTGGTCTTACTTTCCATTTCTTTTTTCCATACTGGCCTTCACCAGTATAATTAAGGTGAGTGTAGCACTGCATCTCAGACTTTCACATCAATACAGAGGTTTTATCCTAAAGACAGACTGGAGCCAGAGGGGCCACAGCCATGCTATGACAAGTCCTCTGATCATAGATGGAAATAAAGAACACTTCAGAAAGCCCTGCAGTCGTGACCTCCGGGAACAATGAACTGCACCTTTGCTGATCTGCCCCAGTCTAGTGAGATAATATTACATTAATACAAGCCTGAAACAGCACACAGACATGTCACTCACCTCCAGCAACTGAGCCCAGAGTAAATCTGTAAGCGGACTCGGCAATCTGGAGCCAGACAGGCCTGCCTAACCCAGGAGATTGCTGCAGGGAAGAAGAAAACATGTAAAAAATTTTGGAAAAACATATAGCAAAAAAAAAAAAAAAAGCAATAATTTGGCTATTTCAAGATAAGAAAAAAACAAAAGGAAAAGCAATATGGTTAATGAGGTAACATCTCTGAAAAACAAATAGAATATTCATGTAATCAAAAATGGAAAAAAATGTTTTTTAAATACTTCAAAAGGAAAAACAGTGGAATGAATCTGAAATAATTATCCTATGTACATACATGAGTACACCACAGTAAATCCCAGCATCATGTACATCCCCAAGAATGGAATGAATATGACATATTCCATGCTTGTATAATTATATCAAAATAAACTCTACTGTCATATATAACTAAAAAGAACCAATTTTTTTTTAAAAGGAGCCCCAGATACAGCCACTGGTGCAAAGAATTATTTGTATCATTCAATTATTAAAATTTCTATATGAAAACAAAGATACCACATAAAAAAACTATAACAAATTAAAAACTAAAAATAAATACCTCTATTGTTAACATTTAAAATCATATGTGGAGCTCTGGGCAGGGGCCTCATTGGCTCCAGTCAAGTGCTCAGTGAACTTGAGTACGAATAAGTTTATGATCTTATTTTAAAAAAAACAAAAAACAGGGGCTGAGATGGTGGCTCAGTGGTAGAGCACTTGCCTGGCATGTGTGAGGCACTGGGTTTGATTCGCAGCACCACATAAAATAAATAAGTAAATATATATATATAGCCATTTTTAAAAACTTATCTGGCAAAATACACAGCTTTTTTCCTTCTATTTACAAGCCTATAAATGCCTCATTTATTGGCTGCTATTGGGGAATACACTGTTAATCTCTAGAAGTGAATCCCTTAGGTAAATAAACATTTCAGGGTTTTTTGTTTTTGTTTTTTTGGTTTTTTGGTTTTTTTTGGTACCAGGGATTGAACCCAGGGCTCTTAACCACCAAACCACATCCCCAGCCCTTTTTATTTTTTTTTGGTACCGGGGATTGAACTCAGGGGCATTCGACCACTGAGCCACATCCCCAGCCCTATTTTGTGTTTGATGTAGAGACAGGGTCTCACTGAGTTGCTTAGCACCTCGCCACTGCTGAGGCTGGCTTTGAACTCGTGATTCTCCTGTCTCAGCCTCCCTAAGTGCTGGGATTACAGGCTTGTGCTACCACGCCCGGCTCCCAGCCCTTTTTTATATTTTATTTAAAGACAGGGTCTCACTGAGTTGCTCAGGGCCTTGCTAAGTTGCTGAGGCTGGCTCAGAACTTGTAATTCTCCCCAGCTGCTGGGATTACAGGCATGTGCCACCACACTCTGACACATTTTAGGTTTAAAACCTTTTGCCCATCTAACTTAAAATTTTAAAATTTTCTCAAATGTATAAAAATTACCTTGATTCCTAAATCAGAGAATATTAATATCTCTAAAGACTACTGTCCTAATGATATTCAATTCTAACAAGATCTATGAAAACAATAAAATAAAGGAAAAATCCTATTGTAATTCAGAATGCTATTTCACAGGTATCCTACAACATAAAGGACCTGAAATAATTTGTCTTTATCAGTGTGTCAGTCTTGTTCTTTAATATTTTATGAAAATAATCTGTTATACTACATAAACAGCTTGAAACAAAGGAATAAAATATATACTTTCTCATAAAGAAAACTTGAAAAATATTAGCCTGAAATGAGCTTTTTATAAAAGCATAATGGGCTGTGGATATAGTTTGGTGATAAAGTGCTTACCTAGCATGCTCAATTCTGGGTTTGAATCCTAGCACCACCAAAAAATATATAATTCAATGAAAAAGCATAATAAAGTTCAGACACTTTTCACTACATTAATTATATACACATAAATCTAAGTAATATACATTGTAAAATTACATAAAATATGCATTTTAAATATATACAAAAATAGGAATGATTAAAATGAGACACTGAAATCTTTTTAAATAATTTTATTTTTTCATTTATTAATGTAAAAATATTCTTGGTATCACTTTAGCATACATCATTTAGTTTTTTAAAGTGTGGGGGAACTGGGGATTGAATATAGGGTGCTACCACTTAACTACATCCTTTTTATGTTTTTAAATTTTGAGACAAGGCCTCACTAAATTCCCCAGGCTGGCCTCCAACTTGCCGTCTGCGCTCCACCTCCTCCAGAGTAGCTGGGAGGACAGGTACTCCACACAATGCCCAGCTTCCTCCAATGGGGATGGAACATCTTGTATATAGTGAGATTAACCAGCCAATTCTGATACTTTGTTTCAAAAAGAATTGAAAACAAAATCTATTCCTTCATGGCGATTTCGAGGAAATTCAACTTAGAGTATCCCCCTAAGTGTCCTCCTAGAATTCATGTATTGAAACCTTAAACCCCTGAGCGACAGTGTCTGGGGATGAAAACCTTGAGAGATAATTAGACTCTTCATGAGAGTGAAGCCCTCGTGATAAGATTAGTACCTTTATAAAAAGAAACAACTAGTGCACATGGATGTGCACGCATGGGCTCCCTGGTGCTCGCCTGCCCTCTCTACATCTCACTGTCACAAAGAGGATATAACGAGAACACTGTCATCTACAAACCAAGAAGGCCCTCAAAATGAATTGAACAGAACTAAATGGCACCTGGATCTTGGACTTCCTAGCCACTATGAAAATTAAGTTTGTTGTCTAAATTACCCAGTCTATGGTAGGCTGTTAGGCAGCCCAAATATACCAAGGCAGTCATTTTAGCTTAAATTTAACAATCTTTTAAAATCAATATAGCTATTATGTTACATATTAAACACACAGCATATTTGTAACTTAAAAGTATGCAAAAACTGACAGGGAATGTAGCTCAATGGTAGAGTGTTTGCCAAGCATGCAAAGGGCCCTAGCTCTAGGTTCTATTTCCAGTACAAAAAAAAAAAAGCATATAAAACTTTTTCTTCCCAAACTCCAAAAGTGGAGTTTCTTCAACACCAATTTGAAACAAGAGAAACCTCTCTCTCATAGATTTTATTTTCAACTATGTGTTCTCTCAAAAAGATATGAAGTTAAAATTCATAAATAAAAAGGCTATGATCCCAAATAACCACTAATTCCCTTATTCACATAAAAGGTTTCTCTTGTATTCAACCACGTATATTTTTCTTTTCACTCCCTTCTTTCAAAGAATGTTTATATAAGCCCTGCAAAATCCTATCAAAACTGAGGGATTATACTGTACTTTGATTCTTAACTAAAATATCGCGAACCATAAATACCCAAATGTCTTTTGACAGAAATGTCACCTCCATCTCTATTAAATAGCATTTATAAGAAAACATACAGTATATGACAACCAAGATTTTTTTCTTAAGGCTTAGTTACTACTATGACTTATGGTTCACTTGCATTCTGTTATGTAAATTAATGTAATTAATGCTATAGATTTCACACCATGAATATTCATAAACAGAATGCTACTATAGCTGTCATCCCTATTAATGACTATGTACTGAATTTTTAGCATTTAGGCTGAAAGAAAATATTCAGCAATAAGATGATCACCTACTGTGATCAAATGGGCCAAAGGAAAAGGTACTCTTTACCTGAAGGTTATGATTATGATCATGAAGGTTGGTATTTAACAAGGTTAATTAAGTGTTTTTCAAAGCAAAACAAGAGTTGAGAATCTTACATGATTTTTAACTGGCTCCCTAAGCATATGTGTATGATAGGAAATGAGCTGAGACCTCATTTGAAGAAAAGCTCTTTTCCTGTTTTTATTAAATGTACCTCATCCTATAAAGGGTGAGAATAAATGAAAATTAGGACAAGATCATGTCAGTTAACAAGCTGCCCAAGCTGCTTCATGTAGCATGCCAACTCAGTAAGAGAATGGCCTTTTCTAAATGGCACACTATTAATGGGTATAAGAAAAGGAATAGCCGAAGTCAAATTTATACTGAGTATTGGAAGGGAGAAAAAAAGGCTAGATTCTAAACTAACTAAAAATACAATAGGAATGGCAAAATAAAGCTAGGAAAAGCAAAACAAAATTCTTCTAACTGCAAACCACCTGGATTATGACCTTAATACTACTGGATCTGAATTCAATATTCTTGGCCTTACAACGTAATATGAAAACACAAAGTCATTATAATATAGAAGAAGAAGGTAAAGAAAAAAAATTTATGTATGTGTATATATTTTTTCCTAGAATGCTAAACAATATATATACTCTTCTCTCAACAAGAGGGGAATAAAAGGGTCTTCGAAGCTAAAAATTTTAATGAGATAAATGACAAATAATGGCTAATAGATAAACCTAATATCCTCCTTTTTGAGAAAAGGCTTCCATTTATGGTAAAATAATCACAGGTAAAAGATTAAAAGTTCTAAAAAAAAACTAATAAGTAGAGTGTAATGTTTTCCTCACTGACTAATGTGTGCTCATGCATCCAAAGTTCAAAGAAGGTCCATGAGAATGCAAACTATACAGAAGCAAAATCCTATGACTTAAGGAATGATGTACATGAAATAGAGATAAAAGTTATTCTAATAACATTTGGCAGAACACAATTCAGCTCACTTCGAGTAGTCTGTAGTTTGAACATATTTTCCCAGAGAAATAAAGTTTTGTGTTTTTTTAAAGTATGTATGTGCCCAAGCACAGCCATCATAGATACTTCATCCCATACAGTTGAAAAAGTAATTATGTAACAGACAGTAAAGAGGAAGTTTACTGATTTTTACACAGGAACAAAATTGGTTTTAATCTCCAGCTGTTACATGCTCAAAAAATGTGTACATCCTTTACTCTGCAAACCATTTCCCTTTATTTAAGTCACTTTCCTTAAATCAAAAATTCCATTTTCTCACTGCAAGTCATCTCTATACCAAATATGTATCCATTCGACTCTTTTTTCCCATCTCTCTCCCCCTAATGGAAGTAGATGAAGGTAGATGAAAGAGTTTTACCACATATATATTTCAGCCCATCTTGAAGTTTGCACATATAGACTTCTAATATTCAACAAGAATAACAATTAATATTTATTACATGCTCAGTGGGTGTCAGGTCTAATATAAGTGTAATCTTGTGTAATTCGCACAATAATTCTACCACATTCACATTACTGTCCCTATTTAACGAATGAGGAAACAGAATGGGAGGACATTACATAATGAGCACCCATGCTCTTAAGCATTGCCTTCTTTATAGTTTTTATTATTTCTTGAACTCAGATTCTCTACCACATACAAGTGTTTTCTTAATAACTTTTATAGGTTGAGACAGAATAAGACATATGTCTTTCTTCCTTTTACATTTAAGTTTCAAGTAGATCCCTACAGAGAAACAATGTACATACTAACTGTAAATAATCATGTAGAGCCGGCCTTCTATATCTGTGAGTTCCAAATCCATAGATCAACCAACCACAAATCAAAACGTTCAGGAGGAAAAAAAAAACACCTTTAATCTATACTAAACATGCACATTTTTCTCTTGTTATTACTCCCAAACAGCACAGTATAACAACTCTTTACATAGCATTTACAATATCTTAGGTATTACAAATAATCAAGGACTAGTTTAAAATATACTGGAGGATATACATAGGTTATATGCAAATACTATGTTATTTTATATAAGAGATGTGGACCCCAGAACCAAACCACATTCATAGTTTGGCAATGGAAAAATGACAAGAGAATAAAATCAACATATCTTGTCGAAGTGACACAGGATTACTTATATTAGTAGGACTACTTATGTTAGTACTACTTATGTATAATTCTGGGGAGTAAAGAATTTTAAAAATTGAATCACTAATGCATTATCTCAAAATTATTACACACTAGTTTATATGGCTGCCTTAGAATTTCTCATAAATCTAAAATTTGTAAACTGAAAAAAGTTTTGTTCAAGACTGAAAATTCGCTGGGGGCGGTGGTGCACACTAGTAATCCCAGAGGCTCAGGAGGCTGAGGCGGAAGGATCACAAATTCAAAGCCAGCCTTAGCAAAAGTGAGGCAGTAAGCAACTCAGTGAGACCTTGTCTCTAAATAAATAGGGTTGGATATGTGGCTCATTGGTTGAGCGCCCCTGAGTTCAATCCCCAGTACCTGCCCCACCCCCAAAAAAACCCTTCAAAAAACAACCTTGGTTGTTTTAAGAACTTAGGCATATTTTCACAATATTCTAGTTGGGTCCAATCCTATATACCTTACAAAGTGTTAAATGCTACAAAGGAGGATGAATTTTGAATTTTGAAAATAAAATCCATTGATTCACACCATTTTACAGAATGTGGGAGCTTAAAAGAATTCTTGAAAATATTTGAGAAACTTTGTACCAGATCCTAAAGATAGTAAAGGTCAAATTTCACAACATACGTGTGTGGACATTAATTTGAATTCTTTTTTTTTTTTTGGTGCTGGTGTTTGAACTGGGGCCTCTGGGGCCTCTGCTGGTTCAAACATCCTCAATCCTTCTTAAATGATCATAAATCTATTTCTATAAAACTGTGATACTTACTTATGACTTTTATTGCATTTTATTTTCCAGCTATTTTTTATAATAATTTAAATGGGAAAAACATTTAAAATCTTAATTTTTATTTCTTTATACATAACCTTCAGTAGTAAGACCACCCAACTTATATGAGATACAAGAGGAAAAACAAAAAATGCAGGCTCTGAGGTTCTTCCCATAAGCGACAATGCAAGAATACCCAAGAGCTCTACCTGCTTGATAGAGATTCTAGATCCCTATGTCATCCCAGGTTAGGGAAAAGGCAGAGAAGCACCCCACTACCCCTCTAGTGAACCAGGGAAGAGGAAAGCATTGGTGCCTATTACCTAAGCATCTGAAAAAAAAACCCTGAGGCCATCCATGTCAGCATAAGAGCATCAGATCAGTACTGCCACAGAAGGCATCTTGAATCTATCTTAATGAAAATGCATACCAGTGGCAGAATTTCATCATCTTCCTACGGACAAAGAATGATAAAAGATACAGACTTAAGGTGCCAAAGATTACAAAACAAGTTTCAGTTTTGGCTTCTAAGAAAACTTCTGGGAGCAAGAAAGGTGAATAAGAGAATGAGCAGCAGAAAAGCCAATGAAGGGCTGGGGTTGTGGCTCAGGGGTAGAGCGCTCGCCTAGCACACGTGAGGCGGCGCGAGGTTTGATCCTCAGCACATATAAAAATAAAGATATTGTGTCCACCTACAACTAAAATATATATACATATATATTTTATATACATATAAAATATATATGTATATATATTTTAAAAAGCCAATGAAAGAGGAAATGAGTTAGAACTTTTAAACTCAGTGCATATTGTTTTTAATAAGCTAAGTAAAAAATTTCCCAATTACAGATATTAGGAACACCTCCAAGGACAGCAATAACAGACATATGACACCATAAAATATCTCCTTTTGAAATAAAATTTTTCAAAATTCAAGAGCAAATTTTCACAAATATATACAAAATATAAAGTTAAATGCAGTAAGAACTCTTTAAAATTTCAATGTCTCAAACTTTTTATAATTTTATAAAATTTTATTTTAAAACATCGCTGAATTTGAATAAATCCATCTAGTTTTTAAGAATCTGATAACTTGTGATGGAAATAAATTTTGATGGCATCAAGACTTTTTGGTACTGAAGAAGCTAAACTATAATGAACTACAGATTCATTTTAATATGTAGGAAGCTTTATTATACACCAAGCAAACAAAGTATTACCATAAAATGTAGAAAATAAAAGCTCTCTTTTCCATTTTCAGTTTACTTCAACTGACCACAAAAGTTCTTATTCATTATATAAAATGGAACTGAAAATTCTGATTTCAGAGGCTTCTAGAATATCATTCCATGGAGCTCAAACAAAAGAAAAGATTTCTTACCAAATCTTCCCAAAAAGAACCACACTTAAATGCCTTGATTCCTCACTTACCTACTAGGCGAAGGTAAATCATAGCAAGCCCATCCCTGGCTACTCATCAATGTGGCAACAATAAAAAGTAGGCATGGGCCCTTTCCACTTACTACTCTCTGGCTGCTTCGCCCAACTCCTGTCTTTCTCCTCCTCAGAAACTCCCTAACTTCTAGCTAGTGTTATAAAACAGTCTCCTAAAGAATTATGAAGTCCACAGATCCCATCTGGGCCACAGCAGGGAAATTACAGGAGGACAAGGACAGCCTTCCTGACCTTCACCAATACACCAAGCCATGGGACCTTTGTCTACAACTGAAGCTTCCTCTGAGTGTTACAGAAGTAGAGGTTTCCAATTAAAACAAGATTTGTTAAAAACTGTTGTATTCCAGTCTTCAAGGTAATTTCATGGGTTTTGGTCTTTTCCCCACCAAGACAGTATTTGTAAAATCAGACATAGAACTGTATTAACTTTACAGGATGCAGAAGCTATCTTTTAATTATCCTGAACAGTCAAGGTTTTCTTTCTGGTTCATTAATTAGGTACATTTCCTTTTTTCTTATTGTAATTTATAAGGCATGATTCCAATGAATGATTAATTTGAGAAATGTTTTGTACTTTAAAAACCCTATAAATAACAGTTTAATGATACAAAATGCACTTAACACTAATCTTTAAAGATGACTAGACAAATGAAAAGAATGCTCATTCTAACAGGAAACAGCCCGATCCCGTCTATATTTGAATTCTTATTTTCTTTATTTCAATAAGTTAAAAGAACAAAACAAAAACATAAACCTAATAATGCCATACAAATATTCTGTAAGGGTGAGGGTAATAAAGTTAAATAAAGGTGATCTTTGAGTTAAGTAAAATCTTCCTCTAAAAAGCTTTATATTTTCACAGCAATACGAAGCTTTAGGTTTGTCATGTACACATTATTTCAGCATTTTTGAGACTATTTCTACCTGTCTCTGAAGTTCTGCCAGGTTGTAAGGCAAGGCCCCCTCAGCCAGTGGGGCTATTCTCTCAATATCTGCTAAGGTCAAGCGCCTTAAAAGAAAAGGGAAAGAAAGGATTATTAGACAGTGACAAACTGCTCACATCAAGTGAATCTTTTCTAAAAAAAAAAAAAACCTAGAAATAGAATTTAAAAGTATCATTTCCCTATTCACACAGATCAGATAATTCTTGTGAGAAAAAAAAAAATCCTCAGACCCTGTTTATAAGAATAAGCTAAAGACTCCAGAAAAATAACACTGGACTGCATGAATTTAATAAAACTCTAATGATAGATATTAACAGTGAAGAAATAATTCTTGCCAGAAGCAAAATATATACACTGACAGCACGTGCATATGCAATCTATCCCTCTCAGTGTATCTATTAATGAACAGGTGCAAAGCATCCTAGAAGGATAGATCGATGCAAAATTGACAAATATTGGTTGCCTTTAAGGAAGGGCACAAGGGTAAGGGAGAGACTTTTTTTTTAACAGTACACTTTTTCAGATCCTTTGAATTTTAAACCATAAATGCACTATTGTTCCCAAAATCTACTTTAAAATAAGTATATTCCATGAACTAGCTAAAAGGACACTTTAGATCCAGTTTTGAGAAATACTTTGGGAAAGCATTTAATATCATAAAGAACAATCAAAACCTCCGAAAATGTGAATTATAAATGAATGAGACATGGCCTGATATTTCATGTCAATCACCAAAGACAATGATACATACATTTAATATCATCCACTCCAGTACAATTCATTATGAAGCATAACACAATAAAAAAAGTCACCTATGAGCTGGGTATAGTGGTGCACGCCTATAATCCCAGCACTTTGGGAGGCTGAGACAGGAGAATCGCGAGTTCAAAGCCAGCCTCAGCAATGGCGAGGTGCTAAGCAACTCAGTGAGACCCTGTCTCTACATCAAACACAAAATAGGGCTGGGGATGTGGCTCAGTGGTCGAGTGCCCCTGAGTTCAATCCCCAGTACCAAAAAAAAAAAGTCACCTATGTATGCTAACCTTCCATTAGTCCTGAGCTCTAGGGTTAGAGTCCAATTTTCAGATACTTAACTATTAGAAGAGATATAAAAAAATCCAATTTTTAAAAAATTGTTTTTATTAGAGCTTTATAGTCATGCATAGTAGTTGGGTTCACACCAACAAACTCATATGTACATGGAAACTGATTTCAGTTTATGATCCCCATCCTTTCCCCTCCTCTTTCACAATCTCCTTCCTCTATTCTACTAGACTTACTTTTGCTACTCTATTAATTTGTATTTGATTGGTTCTTTATGCTATCTTATCCGTCCCTCCCCCTTTCCCTTGTTTTCACTAGCTTCCACATATGAGAGAAAACACTAATCTCTTAAGTTTCCTTTCCACAGGTTTGCTGGGTTTTTCTTTCCTATTTCATAAGACTTTGCAAATTAAATATCCTCAGTGTGCTTTGGGTTTTTTAAATTTATAAAACAAAGACATAAAACATCTGAGTTTGTCTTTAGTGCTATGATAATAATGTCACAGGCATATTTCAAGAAAATGATATTCTCCAACACAAAATGTATTCAAAATGGTATATACTGTTCAGTAAAATGACCATTTACACCAAACCAAAAAGGTTACAAACTCCTCCATGTACCTCGGCCTCTTTTTCCAAATACATACACTTAGGAAAATGTCCATAAATCTCTTGAAATTCATAATACTTTTCAGAGAGCCAAGATTAAATCCATCTTTTCCTTTGGATTTTTTCCTTCCCCAATTTCTTCCTCATGCCCCTCAATCCCTTACTCCCTTCTCTTCCCTCTCCTGTTCCATCTCTTCCTCCCCTTTTCATCCCTTTTTATCTTCTTCTTCTCCTCACTGTTCTCTCTTCCTTTACCGTCCTCCACTTCCCTCAACCTTTTGTCTTCTCTTTTTCCTCCTCTATTTCTCATCTGTTCCTTTTCCTTGGAATTTATGTACTAAATAAACTATTATTAAAATGAACTGAGAGCAAACTACTGTTTCACATTTTAAAAGAATTGCCCTATGGTAAATATCATGAAGAATTACTGGAATAGTTACCCTGAAGCATTGTATAAGTCTGCAAGCTGGTATAGGATATCGATTTCTAATGGAGTGACTTGTCCATACCGTATGGCACTCTGGGCAAATTCCTCTGAAAGAGAAGGAAAAATTGTTAAAAATCTTGAAAGACTCTCCATATATAACAAATTTTTATCTTAACCAACTATAATAATCTGAACACTAAAGGAATTTTAGTACTATTTCAGTCAAAAACTGAAATACTTAAATTCAACTACATAAGAATAACTACATATTTCTGAAGGCCAGTAAAAGATAAAGTGTTAAGAGGATGAAACAGTAAAAACAAATTAACTTCAATAATAAAACAGTCTCTTTAGAATCCCCTCTCTCTTATCTTGTTTATCCACTTTGGTCTCCAGAATTACAAGATAAAAGAAGTGGCTGTTCTCCAGTCATCCAAAACATCCTATTAGAATACACCAAAAGGAGTAGGCTTATTCATCTTTCTGTGGCAACTCCTTCCTAGTACAAACAAGCGGCTGCCACAATGCCAATGACCTATTTGACAGATTGGGACAAGGTTCTTGTCAAAACTGCCAAAGCCACTTTTCAGGATCCCATTAAATCCACCTGGATTTCTGGAGCAAAAGTGAAGCATATGTATACATGGTAACATGCTTTCTAGATCTGGCTTTAGCGTAGTGAACTTAGATCACTCCCCTGCCTACATGATGAGAAGTGAAAATGCTGAGATTCAAGTCAATATTGTTAAATCTTACCCTTTGTGACCTCAATATCTTTCCTTGTGCCAGCTAAAGTGCTATATATCTTACGAACAAGCTCCATGTTATTCAGTAAGGAGTTAAATGCATTGAAGTAGGAGAAGCTAACTTGGTGTGAGATACTTCCTCCAGCAGCCTAGGAAATGACAACACAAAAAATTTTATAAACAAAAACAAGAAATGTGTTTTGGGCACTGCAGTTTTCTCCAAGAAGATCCAAAGGAGTCTTCATCATTAAATTGATCAACAACTAGTGCATAAATACAAGAAACGTATCATACTGAAACACTCAGTGCATTTCATGCCCTCAGGGAAGCCTATGTAATATAGGTTTTAAGGAAGAAAGCACCATCTGGAAGCTGGACTTCATGGTTCTACCTATAAGGTCAGAAACAACAAATATAATTATCACAAATCAAAAACAATGGTTATTAAACAGAATGTCAAGACCCTCAACTATAGAACTCCTGCTAGTCCTGAATAAATATCAATGTACAATATAAGAAACAGCATTTAGGGCTGGGATTGTAGCTCAGCGGTAGAGCGCTTGCCTTGCATGCGTGAGGCCCTGGGTTCGATCCTCAGCACCACGTATAAATAAATAAATAAAACAAATGTCTATTGACAACTAAAAAAAAAAATATTTAAAAAAAAAGAAACAGCATTTAAACTTCTTCTCCTCCACACACATACACAAAAACCATATGATGACTAACTTTTGTTTGTGCCCAAGCAACTTTAAATTTTAAGACAACTTCAATATATCAACTTTTCTAAAAAAATTTAAGCCCATTATAATAATTGAGATTCTTAAGTCTGTGCTGGTCTCTGAATTACAGTACAAAAGGTACAACTACAAAAAATATACAGAAAAATCTGGTGAGGACTTATTTGCTATTATTATGCCTTCAGTGAAAGAGCACAAAAGCAGCTCCCTCATGCTGCAATGGCGAGGGGCAAGTTAGCCTTTATCACCTCTGCGGGGTGAGGAAGTAATTGCTCCCTCTGCCCTCTTCCACTTGGACAAAAACTCAGGATTCTTCACAGTTTCTAGAAGCCTAGTTTCCAAGTCAGAAGTCAGAGTAAGCCACATGATTGAAAACATTCTCTATTAAAAACTCAAAGAACCATGAAAAAAACATTTATTTAGAGCCATAACAGATTTTTTAAAACCTCAAAGACATGCTTATGGAAATACCAAAGTGACAAACTTAATCACAAAAGCCTATTATGAATAGTCTAGTAATGATGAACAAATGAATCCACCTGCACCATCCCTCACATACATGCCTTAACCCAAATTAGGTTATATTTGTATTAGCCTGAATTTGTATACCAGCAACCCAAAAGCAGGACTCAAATTATTTAACATATTCCTCTAAGAACTAGAAATGTCCTTTGGTAAACTGAGGCTATAACATCCATCTAACCCAGCTGGAAAATATTAAATGGGTCCTCTCACCCTAAGATATATAGAGTGAGCCCTTTCCTCTAGGATTATCTTTCTTTCTCTCCTTCCCTGTCTCCTCTTTCTTCCCTTCTTTCATTTTTCTTTTTCTTTTTTTAATTGGGGTATGAGGTAAAGGCAGGAGAGTGGGGGATAGGTGTCAGGGAGGTGAAATGTGTAGGAGAAACTGACATGCTCCATGTTCAAATTCATTGAAGAAAAAGAACAGAAGTTGATCTTTCTACCCCAGTCTAAACCAGGATAATGATCTTCAGCTGAAACAACAAAAGCACTCATTGGCTTCCCTCTTTTCAAAACAAGCAGTAATCAAAAACTTATACATAAGTACAACACATGAACAAGAAAACTGGTGAGAGAGGAAAGTTTCACCATTTTATGTGAGGAAGTAGATACATGAGTTAGCTATTGGTCCAGATGATTATTTTATAGAAATCTGCAGCTTGACAGAACAAAATATTGTGCATAGCATGTCAACACTGAATAAACAGGTGAAGGGGCAGAGAGGAGTGAGCCACAAAGACTGCTGGCCATATATTTCCTCCATACCTTCTGCCATGGGAATGGTTATTAAAACAATGCAGAGGCCCATGGTGATCCCTTCAGCAGACAAAGGAAGAAGCCATCCTTATAACAAGACACTGGGAGCCTGATGGGGTGGAAAGAAGTCAAAAAAAGCAGCAGTGTCTGGGACAAGGAATGCTCACTGGAAAACGTAATTGCTTACCCTAGTCTACAAACTCCCATTTCCCTTGATCTGGACTCCGTAAATAGAAATAAATAATTTGGAAATACACAAGAACAAGACGATAGCTCTGAATAAAGCTACAATCTGAGAAAAGACCACTCCCAACTTCATTTCTACCTCCATCACTCTCTCTCTCACACACACACACACCTGTTTACCTTATACCAACCCCAGCATGAAGTTTGAATATTTGAGAGTCATATGAGTACAAGGAGGCAATTTGGGACCCAATAGTTCAAAATGTTTTAGGAAAGAGAAAGTTAAAGTATTTGCTTTTTACTTACTGAAACTAAGTTTTCCTCCACAAAAGGAGTAAGCATGTGAGACCGAATGGTAACCATGATATCACTAAAATCCAGACCAGAAATCATGCCACTTTTGCTTTTGTCTTTCAGTGCAAAGGCTTGTCTTGCATGTTCCAACTGCAGCTCCTGGAGGGAATAATTAATAGGGCACCAAATAGGTTAAAGCACATCCCAAGTACATGTCTTAGAAAGGAAAGACAACATCCTTCTTCTACATGTGCTTATTACATGTGCTTATTACAAAAGAAAGTATCATGTTTTCAGTGCTTTATTTCAGCCTTTAAACTACACAACAATTTATTCTCTCCTACTTGAAGAATTTTTTGTCATCCAAGAGTACTTCTTGTGTTGAGTTTACATTCTTTTCAGTTTTTCAGTTTTAAATGTTGCAATCAAAATTGTGCATGTTCTCTCTGAATTAGGCACCATTTATTCCTAACATTTTTTATAAATGAACTGTGTGAAACTCTACCAATTGGTAAATGCAATACTTCATAAATCTACAGCAAAAATTATGAATAATAAACTGCATAAGTATGTTCAGTTATCACTCTATAAGGTTTTGGGCACAGTTACTCACAAACTAAGAAACAATCCAGAATCTCCCTGAACTTTTGAACTACTATGCAGTCAAACTTTGTAATAAGTGATATCAATAAAACAACAAAATGTGCCAGCAATCCCCTGGGTTCTGTATAAAAGTCAAAATCAGAGCATTTCTGCCCTGGGAACCCATGATATAATCCAAACAGACCTGTTGACACAACATAATAATGTACTATAGATGCCACTTACATGTTCTCTGCAACTCTGAAAATTAATAGTCATATCTAAATATATAAATATTATAATAGTCATATCTAAATATATAAAGATAAGACAATATAATTTTCATTGCTATTTATTTATCAAAGCCTTCAAATCAATGCTGTTTTGCCTTTTTCTGATATTTAAAAACAGTTTTGGGTAGAGGTCTATTTTTAGTTAACTATATTTTTCTAAGGACTTTTAATCTCCCAGTGGTAATTCAAAGACAGTAAAAATACCTTAGCAGGTATTTGTTTTATAATCCATTAAGCTATATATTTGTTTTATATGGTTTTCTATATGTGTATGATACTTAACAAAAAAAAGTTTTTTTAATAATTCCTTCGCAGGGTGATGGGCTAGAGACACATACATTAAATCTACTGTTTTTCAACAGTCTTGACTTTCAAAAGTTAAATAGTGGCTCGCAGTGACGCACACCTATAATCCCAGTGGCTTGGGAGGCTAAAGCAGGAGGACCGCGAGTTCAAAGCTAGCCTCAGCAAAAGCAAGGTGCTAAGCAACTCAGTGAGACCCTTTCTCTAAATAAAATACAAAATAGAGCTGGGGATGTGGCTCAGTGGTTGAGTACCCCTGAGTTCAATCCCTGGTACCTCCCTGCTCCAAAAAAAAAAAGTTAAATAGTAACACTGAGGAAATACCTAAACAAAAAAGATAACGTGGATTTGCTTGAAAGAGCAATAAGTGGAGTCAAACGGCAGATACTTATATTGAACAAAGAGTACAAAATAAACAACTAGCAATATTTGACAAGATTTTCTCCGTTATTCTTTTTTTTCACTCTAGGCATTCTACCTAACTTGCTCCATCTTCTCATCACCTTAGTCCAATCTGCACCTTTCAAATTAGCAGGAATGTTCAGTCTTATTAGATTGGTTGACAGTGGTTGCCATGGTAAAGATATTCTTAAGCAGCCTCAGAAGCACACAAAAGTCCACACCCTGTCTTACATACACATTCCCTTTCTCCTTTGTTTCTCTTTACATCTTTGTTATATATTTGTCTTCCCTATGGACACATCTTAACCTCCCAGAGATATCCAGTGGCAACTACGGATATAATTTAGCCTTAATAGTGAACATTTATTATAAAGATGAAGCAGAATGTTCACTGAAAGAGTACTGTTAAAATAGATTTTGTGTTTTCTATAAAGTCAACATTTAGAGTACTCTGTCCTTTCAAGATACATGTTTGAAGTACCACAGATGAAATTATACTGTGTGTGGGACTGATTTCCAAATAATCCTATAGGAGGCTGACTGAGGAGAATAAACAAGCCTGGTCAACAGCTGATAGGTGATAAATACATAGGGGTTCGTTACACTAGTCTCTCTACATTTAAATATATTTGAAGTCTTCCAAAATTAAAAAGTATTAAAAGATTAAGAACTTCAAAATAAGAAACTAAACAAAGGGGAAAAAAAGGCACTCCATATACAAAGCTCTCAGTTTACATAGAATGATTAAATACAGGGGTATAATAGGTATTGTCAGATCTCTTCCATAAACAAAGGGAAACATAATGAGAGAAAGTCATCTTTGGAAAACTCAAAAAATACTAGTGGGGAAGACATTTCCTTTTTAAAATATCAGTTCTCAAATGTATAAATATTTTCAGCCTTTCGAGTTTGAGTATTTTATGAGTCAGACACTAACAGTGAAAGTATTAGAACAAGCACTGCATTCTACAAATACCTACCAAAGAACACAGTTTTGTTTTTTTAAAAACCTTCATTTTATTTGTTTATATTTATGTGGTGCTGAGGATCAAACCCAGTGCCCCACATGTGCTAGGCAAGTGCTCTGCCACTGAGCTACAACCCCAGCCCTAAAGAGCATAGTTTTTAAATCTTTGATCACCAAAATGAAGAAAAACAACATAGTAGGTTTATAAAAGGTAAATAAATCCTGCTTCTTGTTGAAAGGGTGGTTGAATGGATAGGGGAATGTAAGAAAAGGACAAAGTAAACAAGTTATCCTAAATGTGAAGATGTTATGCACTTGAAAATACATTTCATCTACCTATGAGGTAAATTGAAAATAGCAGAGCATCAGAAATAGCATGACTTTGGATTAGACTACACTTGTATACTTCACTGTCTTCCAGACTCCATTCTCCAGTAAAATTACAGCAAAGGAACAAAACCCAACAAAGAAAGCAGAAAAAAAAAATATGGACAACTTAGTGAGACCCCCATCTCTAAATAAAATAGGAAGAGTGGGGGGTATAGCTCAGTGGTGGAATGCTTGCCTACCATGTGTAAGGCCCTGGGCTCAAGACCCAGCACCACAAAGAATGGCACTACCATCTCGGTGGCATCATCACAAATTAAAAACAAAAGAAAGTGTTCAAAATTATGAGGAAAATAAATTCCTACTAAAATTCAATATCCAGCCATACTATTTAAGTTTAATGATGAAGTAAGAGGTTTTCAGATATTAAAAGTATCTAAAATTTTTCTATTTTATTTTTCTCAGAAAGCTGATACAGTAAGTATTCCACCAAAAAGAAGTAAACCATGATAAGGAAAATCTCCAGCAAACAGGAGATTCAACATAACAGAAAGGCAAATGTATTCTCCAGGATGAAGGTGAAGGGGGATCACAGAATAACAGATATGCTGCGAGCTTCCAAAGTCCAGCTTCTGACCATGAAGTAGATCAGAAAACACCAGAAAAATGGTACAGCTGCTGTGGAAAACAGTTGGTGGTTCCTCAAAAACTTTCAGAGAGCGAGGTGTAGTGGCTCGCATCTGTAATCACAGTGGCATAGGAGGCAGGAGAATCGCGAGTTCAAAGCCAGCCTCAGCAAAAGTGAGGCACTAAGCAACTCAGTGAGACCCTGTCTCTAAATACAATACAAAATAGGGCTGGGGATGTGGCTCAATGGTCGAGTGCCTGAGTTCAATCCCCAGTACCAAAAAATCTCAAAAAAAAAAAAAAAGTGAAAAATTACAAAGTTGACTATTTGATTAAATGGAGTTGACTATTTGATTAAATGGAGCCATTTAGGAAACATTGAAAAAAACAGATTTAAGAGTTCAAATAAGATGTCTCTGATGAATGGGAAATGAAAAATAGGGGTGAAATGGGGATGTCTGCTTTTGTACTAAACTTAATAAAAATAAAAGGGAAGAAGATAGAGGAAGAATAGTATATACTTATAACAGCTGTGAAAGCTATGCTCACCTGCAGAAACTGTGTGAACTCCGTGTAGTTAAGATGCTTCTTCCGATTATGCCCAAAATGCAGTCGGATAAACTCACAGTCCCAGTTAAAAGGGATATGATGATGAATAATAGTCTGTCCAAAAATTTCCTTGACATTTTCTTAAAAGGGAAAACAAAAATAAATCAATTATATTTTGAATAAGGAGTTGAATCCACTGCAATGTTCCTACAGAAAAAAATTAAGAGAAGTCAATATCACCTGCTTCTATTAAGATTAACTGCAAAATTTTTTGTGCCCAGAAACCCATGCACAGGAACACAATTGATACAAAATATAATTTTACACTTAAGATTGTGTACCATTACATATAAGGCCATGAGATTCTTAATTTCTCTTGATTTAATTTTAATTAAGAAGTGATTTATATCTTGTACTATAAATGACTGCTACTTTACATTCCAGTATAAAATCAATAGTGTTTTCCCAGTTCCTCAAGGAGTCAAATTAAGCCCTTTATCAGAAGCATGAATACCTAAATTACAGTATAATGCAATATTTGTCATACTAAGTATGGTTTGATTGAGGCTTGATTATTACATTCACACTAGCCTGAATATGTCTATTGAAGATAGGTATAAGAAATACTACCAAAAGCATATCATTAGCTCAGCAGCAAGCACCTTATTAAAAGCTTCTGATATTGTCAAAAATATGGTCTTGACACAAAGCTTCAAATCCCCATAAAATCCATGATTATTAGTCTGCACTATTAAAATATTTTAAGATAAGTGAAATTAGTGATTCACTTCTGAATAAAGCTCCAAACACAGTACACTAACTTTTAGATAGGAACCAGTCACGCTGTGTAATATACAACCAAAACTTTCTGGCAGCTTATCTTCATGCACTAGCAATGTCATTCACTTTCTTACACAATTTTACATTTACTATAAAAGTCAATCCACAAATGACTGGTACTTTAACAAGCATAGATTGGATAAACTAATTTAGAAGCTCATGCCAGGAAAAAAAACAAAAAAACAAAACTCATTAACAAAGTTAAGAAAGCAGGAAGCCTGTTTTACTGATGTCTTAAGAGCTAAATTATTTTCAAATGTCAATTTTATTAGTGAAAGGGTTTTATCATAACAGCTATCAATTATACTAGAGAATTAGTAAATACAAGTTTAATGTTTTATAATCTCCTCCAATTTTGCTATTTTCCCTAATTTTTTGAAAATTCTTTGAATAAGATACTGATCTCAGACTGTAAATGACTGAATGGATTCCCTTTGTTTTATACGCCCTTTTTTCTTAATAACAGCATTACAACTGGGGTAGGAGAGTGTAAAAATTCTAAGCTGGAAATCCTACCAGTCTGGACCCAATGTAACAGCTCTGAGTAGATTACAGCAATCAGCAAAGTTGGAAGAAGGCATTGGATGTCACTGGGGAGATGGGATTCTCATTTTTTCTTTCAAATGGAATGCAGGATTCATTTCTTGCCTAAGTAGCAACAGCATTTCAGAGTTTTCAAATCATGTCAAGTATTTTCACCTTAAACACAAATGAAATGCTATATGGGCTCTTGTTCCTAAAAAGCAAAGAAATCATAGCAATTCATGGGATCCTGGTTTCTAACCAACACAAAATATTATCATTAAAACTACATAAAACATCATGTTGCAAAATATATTAAAGCTTAAGAGTCAGAAAAATATTTGACTAAAACTATTAATGAAAGATCAGCAAAGATTTTTAAAATCCTAATTTAATTAGCTGCTTCTATTCCCAAATCAATTAATGTAATTGCTTATTTTTAAGATCTAATAGTGTTCAACTAAAAAAATTTAAATTGAAAACTGAATAGGGTAACTTAAACTTATTGAATCAAGTAATATTAAGATTAATTATAGCTGAGTATGGTGACACAGGCTTGTAATCCCAGCTATTTTGGAGGTAAAGGCTAGAGGATCAAAAGTTAAAGGACAGCCTGGGCAATTTAGTGAGACCCTGTCTTGAAATAAAAAATAAAATAGGCTGGGGATGTTGCTCTGTAGTAGAATGCCCCTGGTTTAATCCCAAGTACCATCAGGGACAGGGAACAGAATACTAAAGAAAATAAATTATTTCATGGCAACCTTTATTCTAAAGGTCACAACTCCCCAAAATCTAATTATTTGATAAGAAATATACATATTGCTACATTGAGAATTTTTATGTAATGGAGGATAAAGCTGAACCCCTTTTATGATCAGAAAATATCAGAATCTAAAATGTCAAAAATTCAAAATCCTTCAAACTATGAAAACTTACCTAGAACATTTTTTCTGCTATCACAAAAAAGGTTTTATTATAAACTAAATTTGCCATGTATAATTTATATTTGGAAACTATCTCTATAATAACAATTTTAACTTGAAATCCTTTTTATAAATTTCCTAGTAATCTCTAAATAAGATCATACAATGTCTTTGAAACAATTAAAATAATGGCCTAAATTACTCATAGCAATCTCTTCACCACAGAAGCATCATTTTCCATGTTGTTTGGACATTTCCTACTTCTCTCAAAGTGGTCACTTGACAGCTCTGTATATGATTTTATTATGACCATTATTATATGCTGTGGCTTATTAACCACTCCCCAGATACTTTTAATTACTTTATAGTCATATCATAGACTACAACTGTAGTTACTAAGACTAATAAAATTTTAAACCTACTTTGTTACCTCTTAAGATGCATTCTACTTCTCTTCTGTAATTATTTCTACTATCAATTGCCTGAAGCTGATTCAGAAATTTCACAGTAGTAATTAGTACAACTATTGAAGTCCAATTCATAATTACCACTTTTTTTTAAAGTGGGATGTGCTTATAAAAAAATTATATAAAAGTTCCAGAACTAGAAAGCTTATACTTGTGTGCAGCAATAGGTCAAATAGCTGATGTTCTTATCTTACTTGGTTTATTACCAACAATTTCAAATATACCCACAACATCTAACTGGAACTGCATAGCAAGTTTCCCACCAAAAGAGAATCCCGTCTTTCCAGTGGCAAACAAGGATCTTTAGCTCTAAACAGCACTCCTTGAGAGCGTTATTTCCGTAGCCATAGCTCTGGACTAGATGAAAGGGACATAAGAGTCCTATTTATTGGCAGCAAGATCATCATCTAGTATGTTATACCAGGTTGGCATTGCTAAGAGAAACAGGAATCCATTCGTTTTCTCACATATAGAAAACAACAAACCACTTTCTCACTTCCTGCAGAGCATGGGCTCACAAAAAGGATTGTTTGATAATTCCATCGAAAAGGGAATTGGGCCCAGATACAAAAATAGAATGTCATTAATGTTCTCTTTCCTCAAAGGAGAAGAGCACAATGATTTGTCAGGGCAGGTAATGGTGACAACTGTGATTAAGTAAAAATGTTCAGAGACATATAACATTAGTCAGTTTAGCTATATCAGTCACTTATAATGATTGGACTAGATGAAATACACATTGAAGCATATATATTATGTAATTATGTCTTAACAGAGGTTTCATTTTCCCCAGTAGCCCACACTGTGTCTCCCCATCTCATCCACCCTCATCCCTCCCCTGGTTCTTATGGGAGCTTCCTACTGGTCTTGTTCACCTTTCTGCAGTACAAAATTACCTCTGACCGGGGCTGGCACTCTTCTCCAAGACTGCCACCATGCCTGTTCCATGAATGAGCCTGGAAGGAGCTGC
The DNA here is from genome assembly GCA_004024805.1 of Geosciurus inauris. NCBI lineage: Eukaryota > Metazoa > Chordata > Mammalia > Rodentia > Sciuridae > Geosciurus > Geosciurus inauris. The sequence goes on along the minus strand of PVHX01008301.1, from coordinate 16,589 downwards.
TGTACCAACGGTGTGGCCAGAGAACTCCTCCTGTAGGTATACAAGCCATCAGCCCTGTGACACAGCCCACCTACCATCAGCCCAACTTGACATCCTGATTCCAAGGATTCCAGCCCAGCAGGAGCCACTGCTTCCAACTTACAGACTTGAGACCAAATATTCTCATTGTGAGAGGGGAAAATTCCTCAATAACTGAGTTTCACCAGCACAGTTCTTTAAGTGAAGTCAGAGAGGCTTTTAGGACACCCACCATGAACAGTGAATATCCTTGTGTATAAGTGAACAAACACAATGGTGAGACTTGTGGAAGTGAAGAATTTCTTGGTGAAGGAAAAATTGTGGGAAAGAGTAGGAACAACTAGGTGGCCAAAAAAGAAAACAAAGGAAAACAAAGAACAACAACAATAGAAAGACCAACAACAGGAACTTGTAGAGGAAGTCCTAACCAACATAGCATATAGACTCAGTCCCAGACTGCAGGGTTCTACTCCCAGGTCCGCCATTAGTGTACTAGGTGATCCCCCCTGTTTCTGTTGGGGAAAAGTATTTCTATTAGCTCTTTACCTACCTCCAGAAGGGATTATTGTATGATCAGTCAATAAAGTAGTCTCGCTGCCAAATATATGTAAAGGTCCATTTGTCAGGAAAGATGAATTCACATTTAAAGAACATCTATGATTACAGAAGCCAGCTGTTTCAACAGTCTACCATCAAATGGCACAAAAAACTATAACACTGTGCCCTTTTTCTAAACCTCAAACTCTAAAACTACTCCAATATCTTCCTAGAGTATTTTTTAAAAGGATCCTGTGACATCTGAAAATAATATGAAGCAAAGAATCTCAAAAATTCTTCCTGATTTAATTGAACACTTAGGTGAAGCTCTATTTCATTCCAAATTATGTTAACTACCTGTCACCTTTAGAATTTTATATTTTTCTATGCCTATATCTTTGTTTCTACTGAAAAAGAGTACATTTTTCATATCTATACTTCCATCTCCTAACCCTTTAAATAAGAACAGTGGTTATGTTTAAACCACTCCAAACTATTCTCTATTTAGGGAAAAAGAGCCTATTTTAGAAACACAAATGGAATGTTTTAATTTGCTATACATTCTGATAGTCACACAAAACTAAATTAAAAGGTATCCCTGCTTTTTGAGGGTTATATAATCAGGAGATAGGGATATGCCCTTGGAAACGATCACTTTTAAGAGTTTCCATTCCTAAGCAAATACTTTGGATAATAATGATGATGAGTATTTAATAGAGAACTCAGCACACATAATGCATTTCATACTCATTGATGAGTTAATAGATAAGCTTCTTTTTGCCATTTTTTTTAAACAATTACATCTTTCTTAAAGCAACAGACTTTTTCTTTTAATTTGGGTCAAATATATGGTAGCTATTAACAATAAAATGTACCATAACCATTTAACTGAGTGACCTCAATCTAATGATATCAGGTACGCTATCCAGTACACTAGTGGATAATAGGGAGACCAAGGCAAATTTGCACTACACCCAGCACACACCAGTCATGCAACGGCCTCTACAAGGCTCATGCCACCTGGCAGTAACAGATATACAAGCCATTAAGTAATTATCTACAGCATGCATTAGAAGTTTTATTAAAAGAACATCAAAGAGGAAACAACTAATGGCTTATTCACTCTTTAAAAAAAAAAAAAGTACTCCAGAACCCTTTCCTGAGCTTTCATATTCTGAAATGCATTACCAAGGCCTCAGTATAAGTCCTCTTTTCCAGAATAAAAGTATCTCTAACAAATAAAACTTTTGTCTACACTCAAGTAAATAAATGTTGTTCAGTATTGCCATTTGTACAAATACTTGCAAAGATACACACAGTTTAAGTATATCACTTGTATAAAAACTATATCTAAAAAAACAAAAGCATAGGTGAGAACAATGTATACAAGTACACAGAAAACATTAACATTATCATCGTAGTCCTCAAGAGATACTGATGGCGTAAGAGTTTTTCCCCATGCCACTGCGCCTGGAATCCAATATTCTCTCCTAACTTTCTTCCCTCCTGTGCACCAAAGAAAACTATAAATAGCTCCAAACTAGAAAACATAGGCCATTTGGTAGAAAGGATTTAATTCCAGTTAGAATGAATCTAAATTTTCCTTTTACTTAAATATGTATCTATAAATACATTAGCACAATTTGACTTAATAAGTGGGTACAAACATGAAAACTGACCTTCATCACAGATCCAAAATCCTATAAAATAAACTCCAAGTTAATTATTTCCTTATGCAGAAAGTCTGCAGTCTTGAATACAGCCTAAAATAAGTTGGGATCTTAGAAATCTTGTTAAAATGGCATTTGCTATAAGTAATAATTTCAATGTTTTTCTTTTATTAAAGTATAAAATTAATCTTCTCTCCTTTATTATGATTCCTTTCAGTTTAGCTAAGAAAATTTTTCTCAAAATGGGGCTAAGGATGTAACTCAGTGGTAGAGAGCTTGTTAGCATGTATGAGGCCCTGGGTTCAAATCTAAGCACTATGAAAAGTAATAATTTAAAAAAGAAAACTTGTCTAAAAATGAATCCTCGAAAATGTGGAGACAGGACAGGAAGGGGAAATGGTCAAAGTCCCTAAGGAATAAGTGAGCACCACCAAAAAAGCCATATAGCTGGCCCCAAGAACAATGTCAAAAGTGGACATAACTTTTTCTTATTCCATAATAATCTTGTCTCTAGATTATGGAGCAGAAAAATGAAATCAAGATTCTAAAGGGTTCATATATTCTTCAGTTCATACCAGATGCTATAAAAACTAAACCGATTTATTTTGTTTTAATTCTATTTATTTGAAATCCTGACTCACAAATCATAGTCTAAAAGTAAAAGAACTATAAAATAACACATTTGGGATTTAAAAACTAAAAGCTTTTATTTGCAAGAAATAAAGTGTATATGGGTCTCTGTTGTTGGTCTATTGAGTAAAGTGACTTCAGTGACTTATTTTTAAAGATAGAAGTTGGGAAAAGCAATCAATTGGAGGTGACATGATACCAAGGTAGAGAGACAAAATAAATCAAAATTTGTTTTTAAGAAATCTAATCCTTAATGCATACAGAATAGAAGCACAGGTATGCTGTCACCAACACAGACATTTGTATCAAATTATTTCCCAAGCTTTTCTGTATCATATTTGGAAATGAGACATATGATCATGTGTGATACCTACTGAAAATAGAAAATGCAGCAATTATTAGTAGTACAGGGTTGACACTGAATGATGAAATGATACAGGTTTTGTGCTTTAAACCATAGAATCTGGGTGCTTACATGGAAAGTCAACACTCTTTAGAAGGCAAAATGGCAAGAGCTTGCTCCAAAGCAGGGAGAATGCCAAAATACATGCAGAAATTTAAAGAGCTCTGCATAGTACTTATTGAGGAAAGTCTTCTCATACAAAGGACAATTGGATCAATGGGCAGAGGAAGGAAAACAGTCGAGGTCAAGCTGGAAAATGTGTCCACCAAAGTTACAGCCAAGATGCCACTAGTCTTTCTAATATTTTCTCAACAGTCTTACCATTGCTGTGATACTTCTTCCTTCAGGCTTAAGTAAAGGACATGTGTTTTATAACTCAAACATCACAGTTAATAAACATTGAGTTTTGTGGTTCAGGGAAAGCCTTATTTTCAAGGGTTTCTCCACTGATATTCATGCTATTGCATATCATAAAAGGATGAATCAAGTTCATCAAGTTCAATTCTGCAAGAGGAAAAAGTTCTGGAGATCTGTTTCACAGCAATGTGAACATACTTAACACTACTGAACTGTATACTTAAAAATGGTTAAGATGGTAAATTTTGTTACTTGTTTTTTAACCACAACAAAATACTTTCAAATATTAAAAAATAAGAAGGCAGTTCAACATCCTTGAACACTCCGCACTATTTTTACTAAAAAGCCTGTTACAGAAAAAATTAGCCAATACTTTCACTAAACATAAACTAATTTCTACAAATTAGCACCTTTAAAAACTAATGCAGACTACATATAAAAATTCTAGTTTGTATACTTGTGAGGCAAACAATGTGTTAGATTTTGTGGCTACCAAAGGACTTAAATCAATTTCTATATCCAAGTCACATGGTTATTTTAATATTCTAGCCCTGTTTCCTAAAATCAAAAATTTAAAACAGAGAGTTCAGAGAATGCCAATTAATTTTGTCTTAACTACCCCCTTTAGTTTCATTGTTGGTATTAAAATGGCATAGTAGCAATTTTCCAAAGATGCTACAGAGAAGGTTTGAATTCCCTATTCAAAAATCACATAAAAAATGAGAAGGTTGCTCCAGTCTACTTCATAAAGAATTTTGCCCAGGCTGGTCCAGAACAAGAAACTTTCGCACCACCTATTTTAGGAATGTGAAAGTGTCAGTGACCTACTAAGCTGAACCAACAGCATTCCTACATTCCTTAATTTTTGCAGTAGTCTAGCAATTTGAAGAATAAAACCACTTCTATCTTTGTAAACCCTCTTAGGAAATTAATATGTCTCTTATTGACTAGGTCCTAAATAAGCAGCAACCTATAATCAGTTATTAGATTTAGCAATTGAAGACTGGACCAACATCATACTTTACTTATCATTTATAATCTTTATAATCTTTTTTTTCCCTTACCAAATGTCACCTCTCCATTTCCACTCTTGTCAAACAACTGGAAAGCCACTATGAACATGGAATCTGGAGCACATAAAACAGATTCAAATGCCAAAAACTCTTGATAGGAGATCAACCTGGAACAAAATATAAAATGTTATTGGCTAGTAAAGAAAGGGAAAATATCAGGCATTTAATCCGCCTTTACTTTATGAACTGGTAACTCAGGGTAACCAGATAACTAATAAAGGGCAGAAATATTCCAGGGAGGAAGGGAATGTTATCCTTTTGTAAGGCCCTAACAAATTAATGAACTAATCGATAGATCCTACCATCACATAAGGAGAGAAAGCCACACCAAAAATAATTAAATCTCAATGTGATCAAGTCTCTAGATCAGAATTTTTCAAATTTAGCACTGCTGACATTTCAATTGGATAATTCTTTTGCTCTTGGTGGTTGGTCTCCTGTGCACTGTAGCTTGTTTAGCAGTATCCCTGGTCTCTACCTGCATCCCCTTCTCAGGACAACCAAAAACATCTTCAGGCATTGTCAAATGTCCCCTGGAAAGCAAAATTACTCCCCTGGAGACCTACTAATCTATATCTAATCACTAATTTAGAGTGAACTCATAATGGACAAAGGAACATGTTCACCACCACCACAGAAAGGCAGACTTTAGGAAACTGCAGGACAAGCTTTTTAGAGTTGCAAGAAAATAAGTTGTAAAAAAAAGATACAGAGGGGAACCTCAATTTTAAAAGACCCAAGAATAATATAACAATTATAATATATAGCTTTATTTGGAATACAATTTAAACAAAGTAGAATTTTTTTTTTTTTTTTAGTTTATGAGACAATCAGAAAAATGGAAACACTGATATAAAAGAAATTATTGACATTAAGAAATCAATTTTAATGTGTTCGGGAGGGGTTTTTTTGATTTGTTTTGTGGGTACTGGGGATTGAACCCAGCTTTACCACTGAGCTACATCCCCAGCCCTTTGTTTGTTTTTTCTGTTTTGTTTTGTTTTTGTTTTTTTGAGACTTGATCTCACCAAGTTGCTTAGGGCCTTGCTAAACTGCTACTGCTGAGGCTGGCATTGAACTTGAGATCCTCCCCTCTCAGCCTCTCTAGCCACTTGGGATTACAGAGAGGCACCACTGTGTCCAGCAGGAGGGTTTTCCATTGCTAGGCAGAGGGGTTTTATTTGTTTGTTTTGCAGTACTAGGGATTGAACTCAGAGGTGCTTTACCACTGAGTCACATCCCTAGCTCTCATTTCATTCTTTGTATTTTGAAATAGGTCTCACTAAATTGCCAAGACAGGGCTGTGAAATTAACCAGTGGCCAAAACTACACAGAAATTGCCTTAAATGATCATATGATTCACTTATCATAAAATCCCCATTTAAAGGGTACAATCCAATCATCCTAATATCATCACCCAGTTGTACAGCCATCACTGCAATCAATTATGGAACATTACTATCACAAAAAAAAGAAATTCCATAACCATTAGTAATCATTCCCTATTTCTCCCCCTCTTCCTTCACCTTTCCTCTCCCCTCCACCAACTAGCCCCTGGCAACCACTTAATCTATTATCTGTCTCTATATATTTGCCCACTCTGGAAACAATGTTTTTCATATTCTTCCTATCTAATTGCATAATTATATATTGTTTGACCATCTTCCCACAACCATCCAAGCCTCTGATAACTACCATTCTACTTTCTACTTCTGAGATTAACTTTTTTAGATTCCACATATGAATGATACTTGATATTTGTCTTCCTGTGCTTGGCTTATCAGAGGAATCCTTTTAAATGAAAATCTAATCAAGTCACTTTTCTACTTAAAACCCTTTATTCAGTGGTCATACTTAAGATAGTGGCCAGATGTCCTATTTAATTATTAGTAGCACCCCATTCCACTCTCAAGGGGTCTAGTTTGGACAGCACATTTACAGAAATCAATAATCTAAAGGAATAAACCTAATCCTTAATGTGGTTTATAGGCCCACATGATCTGACCACTGCATGCCGACCCTTGTTCTCTACACTCCAGCCCACTGGCTCTCAGCAACTAGAACAATCCATGCTCCTCCCACTCAGGGCCATAACTCCACAATTCATTTTCTTTGGAATGATTTCACCCACCTCCAAGCTTTTGCATATTGAATTTGCACCTAATCCTTACACAGCTCAGCTCAAATATCATTTCCTTAAGAGAAGCATCCAGAAATCCCCGACTTCACATCCCTCATCATACACTTTCACAACAGCACAATATACTTTTTCAGTGCCCTTTGTACAATTTTTATTGAAACAATTATACATCCATTGTTTAAGTCTAATTCCCAGCCAGGTACAGAAGCCCACACGTGTAATCCCAGCTACTCAGGAGAACAAAGCAGGAAGACCACAAGTTTGAGGTTAGCCTGGGCAACTTAGTGAGCTCTTGGGAGACTGAGACATGAGGATCACGAGTTCAAAGCCAGCCTCAACAACAGCAAGGTACTAAACAACTCAGTGAGACCCTGTCTCTACATAAAACACAAAATAGGACTGGGGATGTGGCTCAGTGGTTGAGTGCCCCTGAGTTCAATCCCTAGTACAAAAATAAATAAAATAAAATAAAAGGCTGAGGATGTATCTCAGTGGTAGAGTGCTTGCTTTGCAGGCATGAGGCCCTGAGTTCTATGCTCAGTTCCACAAAATAACAAAACAAAATAAAACAAACAAAAAAACTGTCTAATTCTCTAGAATCCCCTATCCAATGAAGCTAGGCTTGTCAGAGAGCACAGGCTTGATTGAGGGTAAAAATTCACAAATATTCTTGAATAAACTCAATTTAGAATATATTTATGGAGAGAAATATTTCCTGACACAGTATTGGGAAAGACATTACATTTTACATTTTATGCCCCTATTAATCTAAAATGTTATATACTCAAAGTTTCATGTTCTATTACTTAAAACACTTTGAAATATGTTTAAATTACAAAAGTTATATTATATCCAAAGCAAGGATGCCTACTACGTCTTTGCCCTTTATTGACAGAAAAGCTTCCAAGTGCTAAAGACTATGCTCTCAGTGTGCCCACAATAAGAACCCTTGGTGAAATTAGGTGCTCGAGTGCTTAGTGAATCCTGGGTTGAACAATCCAGCAATCAAAACTGTTTATCAGGCTCCTTTATGATGTCCTTTATGACAACTATACTTTATGATTGGTGTGTTACCAAAAAAATACATTAAAACTAGAGAGTGTAGTTGTCACTGCACAAATTTTAGGGAAGTAAAAGCAAATGAAGTCATAACATATCAGGTATCATCATGACCATCCACATAATCAAAAGCAGTATTAGGGCCATGGGTGCAGCAGAGTGGTACAGCATGCGCTAAGTCTGTGCATTGCCCTGGGTTCCGTCCCCAGCACCACAAAAAAAGAAAAAGAAAAAAAAGAGAGAGAAAAAGTGATGAATAATATGTGATTTTAAGCTTCGAATGAAACTAAAGGTCAATGGTAGAGAAGCATCTAGAAAGATGACGATACACATAACACAAATGTTAGTGATATACAGCAGGAGTTAAAGCTTTACTTTCTACATATTTTAGAAATGTTTGTAATTTTTGTAATGGAGAATTATCAGCACTATTTCTTCTAAGAGTAATTTTAAAAATAAAAAAATAGCTAGGCTGATTATGGGCTAATAAACAAATCTATAACATTTTGGTTTTTCCAAAACAGTGTCCAGAATATCAAAAATACATCTATTGGGGCTGAGATCGTGGCTCAGTGGCAAAGTGCTGGCCTCACACGTGTGAGGCACTGGGTTTGATCCTCAGCACCACATAAAAATAAGTAAACAAAATAAAGACACTGTGTCCATGTACAACTAAAAAATGTTTTTTTAAAAAAAAATACAATTATCTTGGGTTTGGGGTTGTGGCTCAGTGGTAGAGTGCTTTCCTAGCATGTGTGAGGCACTAGGTTTGATTCTCAGCACCGCATATAAATAAATAAAATAAAGGTTCATTGACAACTAAAATATATATTTAAAAAAATACAACTATCTTGAAATACAGAATATGTAGCTTTCAAAGATATTTCATGCTCAGTAGTAAGACTTCCTGTGTCTGTAAGAAGAGGTCATAAACTGTCAGCTGGCAGATTGAATTTGGCCCACAGAGTATTTTCTTTGGCCTACAAAGTATTTTTTCAGTTGAATAACTTGCCAACATCATGAAATCACAAAATTTTGTCTTAATACCCAGTTTTCTGTTTTCTCTTGACAAATTGCAACCCTGGGAAATATAAGATTTCTGGTCCTAAGAAGCATCAGCCCCTTGGAATCAAGCAGAAGTTGTTTCCTTCAGAGGAACAACTAGGGCTCATCAGAGATCTACAGACCACCTTGTCCTATAGATTTGAGACTCTCACATAGATTTCTAACTATACAACAAATGCTTTAAAATATAAAATCTATGGAATTTACTAAATATCTGTATTTTGTCAATCAGTATATTTAAAATGGCAAAATTTAACCAAAAAAAAGTACTTATTTTATAACTTTAAAATAATGTATTTTGTCAATGTGGTGTGCTTTTTCCCCCTATAAAGTTCTTCAATTGAATGGGAACTAATAAAACACCAAAATATTAACATGTCATTTTTGTAAGTTTTAAAACAGCCAAGATTTCTACACGAAAGGTTCTTTTATATGTACCTGGTACATAAAGAGTAAAAGAGAGGGCTGCGGATATAGCTCAGTGATAGAGTGATCACCTAGCATGCACAAGGCCCTGGATTCATACTACAACACCATCAAAAGGAAAAAGAGAGAGAGAAAAGCTAGTTTTTTTCTTTTGTGTGTGTGTGT